>DF239782.1:20627-162952 GCA_000507305.1 Breviolum minutum Mf 1.05b.01
GGGACATGTAGTTTTCAGGGGAGTACTAGTTCGGGCAAGTTTTTGTTTTTTTCCCTAAAACCTACACTTTTAAGACCTAAACCTCAAGCAGGCTTTTGGAAGACTATATAGGACCTGAGGTGAACGGTGTTTGGATGGCATGTGTTTTGAGAGGTCCAAATACCTCCGAAGGTGTTTTGGAAGCTATCCGGGATAGAGGATGTGCTGTGCTGTCCAGAAATTTGACATAGATAGATACCTCAAATACCCTTCAACAACTTCCCCCACCCTTTGAAGACGGCGATACCAAACTTCCAAGGGGTTTTTGGATATTTTTTGGAATCAGTTTGTGAAAATTACAGGGTGTAGATTTACTCCCCCGACAAAATATTGCAACTAGGCAATTGAATTGACCTCGCGACCTCAACGAGGTACTTTAGTGAGGGAATCTGCACCCCAAAATGGCCGAAACATTCAGGTTCTCCTCTTGAGCGTGGCAGGGGGGAGGCCCCTTAAGCAAGAGAAAAGGTCTCAATTCAGGTTAAGGAATTCTAATGAAGTGCCCAGATAGCATATCACAGCTTTTGAAAATTGCCGCTGGTTGGAAGACAAGCCTTTCCTTAAAGCCAAAAAAAACAGGTCCCTTAGAAACGTCGCTGACGGTTCTTCCTTTTCGCGTTTGGAACGCGTTCAACGACAAGCATGGTAACTATAAATGTGTTTCCAGTGGAGTTTGGCTTTGGCTGTGATTTTTTTGGGGGATGGGGAGTTCCCTACACACAAGAAACCCCAAGGTCAACAACAACAGACTCCCCCCGCACGTCACTCATATTCCCTTTGGCTTTTAGCAAACGTCAGGTGGATTGTTGGTCAGCAGGATGTGTTATTGCAGAGATGGCGACTACACGACCTTTGTTTCCAGGTTCCCGGGGTGCTTCCGGGGGGAACATGTGGCTGTTCTTGCAGGGTTTTTGCGGGGGAATTGTTGACCTTGGATTCGGTTGTTTTTATAAGTGATGGAAATACAAGGCAGTGTTTTTGTTTTCCCATAGGATCGATGTATATGGTGTATATATATATAATATATACATGAATAGTTGAATTTTATGGTAAATGTTGGTGAATACATGGAGCCTTTGGGATATGGATTATATATAGCCTACATATTCAGGATAGAAAATGGCCACATTCACAGGACATTCCTGGATCCGTCATGGGTTTTTGGGGAACATCAGCCTTGGAAAGTCATTGTGGAAAGTCACTGGTTGTCATTGTGGAGGGTAAACCCATCTTTGCCTCCATGAGATTTCTAGGCTGGGTGGCAACTCAGATAAAGGAATCGCAACTTTCCTGCCGATGGATCAATGGGAAAAAATGGAAGTGTTCCTTAAAAGGGCAGTTACAATGTCACCATGACAACTGCAAAGGGGTTTTTGCTAGAGATATAGATTTCTGTTTGACTGTCTGTGTTGGGGCGCACCGTAATAATATGTATTAATCGTGGAAGGTCTAGTTAAGTTATATAATTCTTTTCAGCTTCGAATCTGATGATTTTTCGTAGGTTTTTGGGAACCAAGGACTTCTGCCCGACCAAATGCAAAAACAGTGCATCTGGCGTTGAAACGCCCGGACACAATCACGTCGACTTGTTGACGGATTGGACCGATGACCGTTTGTTTATATCAACGAAACTTCTCGTGAAAAGAGATTAACGAAATTATGGGAAAAGCTACCGGGAGTGCTGTGAATCTGCTGGAGCAACTGATCGTGCCCAGAGAAAACAACATCAGTACTTCGCGCTGAAGAGGAAAATACATTGAGATCAGCCAAAAGATCCTCAACGCGACATCTGCTAGATAGGATCAATGGAACTGCTAGGTGGGTGGATGCACAAACATGTGTTTCATTTTCACCACGCAAATTGGAAAAAATAGTCCCAATTTGACAAGCATATTTTTGTTCAGATCAGATGGGTTGGTTCAACCACCAACTAGGAGAAAACATTCCAGGATCCAAGAAACATAGCAGGGAATGGAAAATGGAACTGCCCACTGGGTCGAAGTCGATGTATTTCCTATTGAAAGTTAGTGGATATTCCAGCTAGATAGTAGTTTAGTCTTGATCTAACGTACGGTCATCCGTACATTGCAGATCGTGCCAGCGAACCAATCCGAGTTGCCCTTGACTATCACAACGTCTGGGATTTGCACGAGCAGCACAACATCCACTCCAGCGAGATTCCTTACTACTCCGGTTCGTGAAGCAGCTTTGTGCTACGAGAAAGTCGGAAAGGACGGCAAAGGTGACTGGCGTTACGAGCACCGAGTTCACGCTATCTTAGACGACTCAGGCGATATCATCAAAGATTGCAAGGATCGTACCCGCATTTTCGCTGTTCAGCTATACCCTTCATCCAACTCTATCAGAGACGCCATCTACACTTTGAGGTCTCGGCTCCAGAGGGTAGTCTGTTTATGTTTTTTTCTGGTGGGAACCCTAAGAACCTTGACGGAAACGCAAGACCCTACTAATGATACCCCTGGGGCCACTGCAGGTGTTTTTGACACCGACATCTCAAGTAAGTATTCTTAGGGAATCTCAACTTTGATTCTTGTGTAATCTTGGAGGTCTCTCAGCATTTGTTTCAAGCAACAAATTTTACCCTCCCGAAAACCAACGAATGACAGGATGGAAAATCCACCGTGAATAAGTCGATGTATTTCCTATTGAACGTTAGGGGATTTTCCAGTCAGTCATGTCATGTGAGTTTTCAGGGGTGTACATTTGTTGACCTCCAATGGCATTTTTGAAATCGTTTTTTTGGAGCGTAAACCCTTCCAGTCATACCTGCTCAGGTTTGGTCTTTTGGAGTACAATTTTTTGGGTCCAAATACCTCCAAAAAACAAGGTGGTTTGAGGCCTAGGGAAACTGTTAACTTCAAAACCGCTTGCCTTCTTTGAAGCAAAAAGCTTTATGTTTTTTTGTGATTTGTGTTTTGGGGATTGACTCAACTCTTCGACTTCAGAAAATGTCCATCAGTGTTGATGGAAGAAACCGAACAGAAGCCAGTTGATATATGGAAAACATGTCATGTCTCCAAAGATTTTGCATATATAACAGGTAAAAAAACGCAGGATTTGTGATTCCTTGATTCATACCCAAAAAAATACACACAATTCACCTATCTTCAACATGTCCCACCAACAACCATGTGTTGTTTCACATCTATTTCTGTAGTTGGGCCAACAAAAAATCCACTTTGAGTTAGTGAAAACGGTGAACTTTTCGTGAGGTGTGTGTGTGCATGGGAATCTAAGGGGCCCACCCCTGCACACCCCAAGAAATACGGTCTTAATAGCCGGCTTTATTAAGGGACAATGGTGGTTAATAATCCCTAAAAATATGACGGGCTATCATCCTTGGGGGGATGGTGGCATTGGGTTCCCTCAATTAGATTTCCATCAGTTTTCATGGAAGACGACTGATGGAATCAGGTGATTCTGAAGTGGATACCCTCTTCAAGTGAGGCATCCCAGGATGAGAGATGGAAAGATGAGATGAATTGACAACTCACCACCTGAAAACAAGCAATAAATGCAAGTGTCTTTCTTAGAAAAGAGGCTTTTCCATGTGTATATTAGTTTTAGGCAGAGTATTTGGAAGGAAAACAACTAATTTTCATCCAATGATCACTTGCCACTTTGATTGTTGGTGTTTAACATCAGTACTTACCTAGGTGGTGGTTTCAAATAATTTTACTTTCATTGGGAAGATGATCCCATTTGACGAGCTAATATCTTCTGAAATTGGGTGTTTCAACCATTCACTATAGCTACTAAACGATGCTGGGACGGAAAACCATTGGCCAGCTTCTTCCTTCCGTAACCCGAAGTGATCACCTTGAAGTGGCAGTCACTCAACAACTTGATTTTCGGCCACTGAAACAACTTGGGGTACGATCGGATGTCCTGCTGGAACTTAGGAACGATCCTTAGTAAGTTGGGTTGTCTCACCTACTTAGGGGACTTATCCAACCTACTTATATAGGGGTGAACTAATCTATTGATCCTAAGTACCAGCAGGACATCCCAGTATAGTTTTTTAAGATTTCTTCCCTAATGGTTTTCTGCCATTTGGATTTTGCACTGATACCATGTGATGGATTTTGCTTCGGGGAAGGGGTGAAATGATTTTTTTGGCAACTGAAGGTGGGTTTACAAAACACCTTTCTTGAACAAAAATAGATGCCATGTGATTCAAGCAACGTGACCCAACTTTATCCCTTTTTTTATGGAGGTCACCAACATCGCCCCTCGCCTGTGAGTTTACGGGTCACGTTTTCACTCACCATCCCAAAAAGATCACACAGAATTGCCAGCATGTTTGTTTTTGACTTGATTATTTGTTAACTCGCCGAATTTAGGAATTTCTCGCCCCCCAAAAATGGTCCAAGACATCAAGTCGTTTGCATCGAACAGTCTCTGTTCTCCAGATGTTGCGAGGCTCTTAACCTCAAGCGTTCATTATTTTGGGGGAGGTGTGGTCGCTACAAAATGGACTTTCCGTAGGCATTTCTACAAGCTCATCTCTCCCAACAAAAACTCACACACATAATGTTCAACTATCCAAATAGACATCTAAACAGCCACCTCCTGAGGTTCAGTATGACTGGACCCTAAAAACATATCCAAAAACACCAAACCACAGGAGGTATGACTGGATGTCTAGGATGTCTAGGGTTAACGTCACCCTTCATGCTGGGTGATTCTGAGTGCTACGATGCCTGTCGAGATTGTCTGAGGATTTTTCGCTTGTTCGGAACGCCATCAGAGACTCGGCTATCTGAATATCCATGCTTGGTTGATGGTATTGGGGTGGGAAAGCTTTTTTGGCAGAAAACAACTACGGGCTATAGGCAGGAAAATGTGGTTGCAAGATATTGACGAGTGGGACAAAAAAGGCATTAGGATAGGCACTAGGTAAGATAGGGATCGCAGATTTAATGATGTATCTTGTGGTTAAACGGGTGGTGTGAGCATGGGTTGGTTGGTAGTAAAGCATGGTCAATCTACAGCTCCCATCACTGCTCCCTTCTGCTCACCTCTTAGGAAACGAATTGGCCTGATGGAACAGGGCTACGCCATTGGAAAGAAAGGCCGTGGGATTTTTTTTTGGAAAACTAGGTGGTGGTTTCAAATATGTTTATTTTCATCCCTACCTGGGGAGATGATCCAATTTGACCAATATTTTTCAAACCGGTTGAAACCACCAAGTAGAAAATTTCGAGATGGATCTTGGAGGTTTTTTTTGGGGGGCGGGGTGGGGGAGGAAATGTTCACTTTCCAAAAATCTCCAATTGTTGGAACCCAATCTTCCCCAAATCTTCCCAACAAAAAACTCCCAAAAAGCAAATTGGGTAGAATTTTTGGGTAGGATGTAGTTGATGGGAGAAGTACTCTGTCATGTGAGGACTAGTTTAGTGTGGAAAACTGGAAGGTTATATGGTTTGGAGTTTGTAAGTTGGGTTAGTTATAACCATCCCTTAAGCTTCCAGGCGAATATTTCCTGAGGTGAACGGTCTTTGCTTGGTATGTATCTTCTTTTGGGGGTCCAGGGTCCAGTTATACCTCCAAAAATACCAAGGAAGCCCAGGGTTTAAACCGCATAATTCAGCCAGAAAAGTTGATTCACCTAAGTCCACCAAAATGGGTTTAGTATAACCCAACTTACTAGATTCGCCATGCAGAAAAGCCATATTTTGTTCGTTCTTCATGTGTTTTTGTTTGGTGCGTTTTCATGATGAATTTATCGTTATCTAGGCTGTGCTGCTCGTGATGAGCAAATGAGCATCCAGGATGGCAAATTTTCCCTACTAAATGACAAGCAAAGGGTCGCAACAAGGGTGAGAGTTGGGCACCAACCAGTTTTGAGTCAAAGAAGTTTACCTTTGGACCCCCCAAAACCCATGAAGAATTAAGGTGTTTAAGCCCTAAAATTATAGGGACTCTAAAAATGAAGGAAACGAACAGCAAAAAAGATGGGCCTTTGCCAAAAAAAGAACGTCCGACCCAATCAATTTTCAGGGATATACACCACAGATCACCACAGAAAACTAGCAAGATAATATGCCCTAGGCATCCAGTCATATTCTCAGCTGATGATTGGGGTGTCCAATCACCTTCTCAGCATTGTATTTAGGTTCTATTACCATTCTCAGAAGGTGAATGGATCCCTAGGGATGCAAAAAAACACCATGTTTAATAGGACCGAGATGCATCCGCAAAAAACGATGTTGGTTGTTTTTTTCCATTGTATACTTGTACACCTTAGTTTTTTCGGATGGTTAAGTTAACCTGTTTTTTTTAGTTTCAGGGATATGTACATATGTATAAATCTCCTGGATTTCTGAAGCCCTTCTCTGGCATTGTCCAGCTTTGGCAGGTTTCCCAAGTGGGACGGTTCCGGACTTCAACCGTTGCTGGATAAACGACCTGAATTGAATCAAGAGAATGGAGGCGCCAAAATGGGAAAAAAAAACACAAATCAAACAAACAACAGGTGTCTATAGGAATTGGTATGACTGGAGGATTTTGGAAGACTTAGGACTTGTAGAATTTGAATATACAAAATCAATGCGGGCCTTTGATGGTTCCCGAAATATTTAAGATCCAGAACGTGTTTTATTTTGTCATATATTATATTTACCAGGATGTCCTGCTGGAACTGATCGGTTTACGATCCGAAGTTCGTAAGTTGGGTGAAGTAACACCTACTAATGGGGACGGATTTGCAACCTATCTTATATAAGGGTGAACTAATCTATTGATCCTAAGTACCAGCAGGACATCCCAGTATAGGAATCCAATCACCGAAACTGAGAATGGTTTCATGGAACCTAAATACCTTGATGAGGAGGTGATGTATACACCCCAATCATCATCAGACGTTCGGTGATGGGATCCCTAGAAAATGACAAAAAAATGAAGCGAAAAAACCAAACAAAAAACATGTTAGAATTTCCTAGGCATCCCAGTTTCATAGTGTCACGGAATGATGAAGCACACACAACACACAGTTCTATGGGGGATTCTAAATAAACCATTATATATAAGGATGCCGTCACTAAACAAAACCAGTGTGTTATTTTTACCTTGGAAAGCTGTTTGTTTTCGGCTGCCAGGTGCCGACTTGCTTCGCAACTTGATTTGTTGATGGGAGTAGGTTCCGAAGTGGGCCCAAACAAAAACCCATGTTCATAGTTCCCAAACAAAAAACCCATGTTTCTGAAACATTTTCCTGACAATTTTTTGGAACCATTTTTTTGGGGATCGTGAGTGAGTTTACGTAACCCGAGCTTATCCAGGCGAGAGCGAATCGTGACCTCCAATGATTTTACCCACATGGACCCTGGGAAGATGGTTCCCCAAACTTCCCCAAAAACCAACACTTCGAAAGGAAATCCTTCATAAACTGTTGGTGAAACATCCGGGGTATCTTCCAGGGGTATGTGGGTGGGATCTTAGAAAGAACCATTTTTCAGGTGCAAGCTGTTAGTTCAAATGACCCCAGTTCAGGTCAATTGGATTCACCTGTTTTTTTTTGGATTTGAAAAACTATCCCGTAGTTACATCCAAACCCTTGAAGGTTGGTTCCTCTGAACCCCATCAAGATATGCCACGATGCCACCTTCTCAGCAGGTATTTGGTATAAAGAAAATTCTAATGGAAGAGATAGATGAATCTAAGTGGTGGTTTCAGATATTTTTTTCATGTTCACCCCGAAAAATTGGGGAAGATGAACATTTTTTTTCACCAGCATATTCTTCAGATGGGTGGTTCAACCACCAACTACTAGTAGTTGTAACAAGATTCAGATCCAACTTTGTTCGTCCTCCTTGCATGCCAAGAACTGATGAACCTGAAGTCATATATATACCCTGGAAGTCAAGCCGACCATTAAAAAAATAGTCCCCTAAAATTGTTGATGATATATAAATCCCTACAAAAACAATGGTCGAACTTCCCAAGTCGACGATTTATTTCATGGTTGACTTGGACCCCCAGGGTATACATATATGATATATCCCCTAGATGCTCCGAATGAGACTGGAATCTTTAGCTGTCATGAACCAATTAAGCCAAATGTAGACTGCACTTCAAATAATGAATATCAGCCAAACGAATAATATCTATACAGTTTATGATCGATATGTGTAGGCAAATATTTCAGTCGCATGGAGTATATGGATGTTTCCGAAAATAGGGGGAAAAAACCCAAAATGGATGTTAAAATATATTAAAATGGATGATTTGGGGGTACCCCCTATTTTTGGAAACACCCATATGGCATTTGAATTCTTCCAAAGGATTCAATTGGATGTGGTTTCCACATCGAAGAGAAGCGCAAGCAGACACCTTTTTCTGGCGGATTTTCTTTGGTGTTTGTTTCTCAGTGATATGAAAGAACAACATCACCCCCCCAACAAAAACGACACCACCAATTAATTCACAAAACAAAAACATTTTATATAGAGATGTTCTAAAATCTGGGAATTGAGAAGTACGTTGTGTTGTTTTTCCTGATGGTTTTCAAATGGTTTCAACTCTTTCGAAAGTTCCCAAACCAACGACACTCACGTCGTCGCTAAGGACAGCTACTCTGCATGAATCCCAACGATCGAATGACCTCGCGTCGTGCCAAGCAACATCCGTTTCCCAGCGATAAAAAAGTTGGGCGTTTTACCTATATATAGACATCCAGGCATTTCCTACTGTTTTCATGGCAACCAGAAATCCGGCGAACAGAAAACCAGTTATTGAAGATGATGTTTTTTGTTACTTGCCATGTTCATTAAAAGAAGGTCGAAGATAAAATTACAAGCAACTTCCCAGCGACAAAGTGGGGCACCTTTGGCCGATCGGTTATACTTAGAGTTATGGATCCCTTATACATGGCCTAAAATCAATGGGTACATGGGGTTACAACCCTTTAAATGGTGTTATAAGCCTACTAACTGGTACTTTGATGTCCAAGACAGTTAGGATCAAAAGTTTAGAATCATCAGTAGGTGATTTCACCCTAAGTAATCGCCCATTTATGGTAGTTATAACTAGCCCTGGCTTGATCCCAAATCTTTGGGACATCTAACCCTAGTCTTTCAAAATGATCCAAACACCTTGGGTTTGGAGATATTCCCTAAAGGCCTTGAAACAGCAGGTGTTTGGGGGTTAGAATATCCGATCCTCACGTTCGGTATGACTGGAAGACCAGGATAAGTAGGGGGCTCCACCTTGGGGGAGAGGGTTTTCCTGCCTGACCGCCTGACCGGAGTCGCTCCAGCTGACTGACGACCTTGCAGGTTTTGTCTTAGTAGTCCGGAAGCTCAATAGATTGGAGGCTGTGTTCCGCTCCCTCGAATGGCAGGAGAGGTGGGGGGGAGGTGGTTTTCGTGGGACCCGTGGGTTTAGCATGTTTTTTTCATGTATTTGTTATATGTAATCCATGATATGGATCCATGTATGGTATAATTTACATACATTTAGTTGAATTTTTATGGTATAAATGTATAGGTAAACATACCATACATGGATCTTACAGGTTCATAGATTAACACGTTTTAGTTGACACTTCATTCTTCCCAACATAAGAAGCAAAAAACAACGAACAAAAAGAGAACGTTTCTTCAATGAAATCAACAAATACAAAAAATCTGGCCATCCCTTCTACAAGATGGGCCCCTATACGATCATTATAAGTGAACTGATAACTACCCTTATAATAAACGGCTTTCACTGGGGTTATTTCACCCCGAAATTCAGTGGAGTTCTTTCGCCCTTACAAATTCCATGAGAACCCACGTTAGTGGTTATATAACCCATATTTCTAGGAATCCAAACTCGAAACCTCCATTTTTCCATGGGTATCCATGGGGTATTTTGTGGTTTTCGTTGGATGTCACGAAGGGTTTGGAGACTGGTGCCCACCCACGGCCTCCTCGAAAAGGAGTCTGATTGGATATGCTTGGGGCTGCCACGGTGGTGGCACGAATGGATTTGGGATTCGGTGCCCGACAAAATGCCGCATTTCTGCCACAAAATGCTTGACTTTTTGGCTGGAAAACGGGATGGTTGCAAGACATCCCGGAAATACAGCAAACTCAATTTAAATGGGAGAAGCTGTACGTGAGAAATTTGTTGAAAACAGCTCTTTGAAAATGGAGTTGGACATTTGTGATGTAATGTAGCAATGTGAATATATGTTGTTTGTTTGGATTTTGGGAGTTATCAGAAGAAATAAAATGCAATGCTTTTCCTTCAAAGCAAAAATATGCCATCTTCTCTTAGACATGGGCGTGGTCAATATTAGAAGGCCAATGTAGAACCCATACCATCCATGTATATATCATGTATGGTATATTTACCTATTCTGAAAGGTGGTATTTGTTATGGTAAATGTAGGTAAATATGCAATCGTCCCATGGATGCATCATAGGCAAAAATAACTGGTATAGAATACTGCTTATGGTGATGAACGAAGCCACCTGGGATGGAATGAAAAAAGGATGGAACCGAACTTGAGCAATGATCAAAGGACCTGGTTATTTGCTGTTTTTTTGGGGTGTCTTCTGTTTGGAAGCCTAGGGTTTTTTAATGGACAAATCGGTTGCACCCATCTGGACATGAGATCGTTGAAGTCGGATTGGATTTTTCACAGCTCTTCTTCCAACACCCGAAAACGAAAAAAAACAAAAAAACAAGAATGGCGCTGGTCCGTGGAGCAAAAACTGGAGAAGGATCAGGACCACACAACACCACTTTATTGTGTTTTGTGTGTGTTTTGTGCAGAGATCAAGCTAGCGGATAGCGATTCCTTCCCCAGGACCATGATTTTTAGGTGGTGATATGAATAAAGCCAAATTGTTCAAAACAGGTTTTCTCAAAAGATGCAAAAGGGCCCCAAAACAAGTAAGGATGGTCTTCCACGGATTTGTTTTAACATGATTTTTGTGAGCTTTTTGGCCAGATGAAGAACCCTCAATGAAACAGCCACACTTCGCCTGACAAAAAATGTTCTTTTTTGGATGTGGCTATTTTGGGTGAGGACATGAGAGGAAGATGCATGAAATGTGATTTTTTTTGTGATTCCCAGATGAATGTGAACCCCCAAGCCCTCTGATGCCTTATGCTATCTATACATATCGACGAAGCAGCCGGTTCAACCCTTACATGGTGGTTTAGGATCACTCATTGTTTCACGTCAATTATTGCTAGCTACAGTGGGACTCATGAAAATTGAGACAGCATTTTGATGTTGTTTTAATGGATTGGCATTACCCAAAAGTATGCCATATCATGGGATCATGAGCCAGCATGTTTTCAATGGAGTTTCCTGGTTCCCATTAAAGGTGGAAGGTGATATATAATCACCCAATTGGCAAGGACAATAAGTGGTATATTTTCGTGGTATTTTTCCTGCCAGTCGGTGAAAAAAAAAAAAAATATATATATATATCACCTATATCCCACCGATTAAGGGAACCAGAAACAGCTATTGATGTTTCCCGAATTACCCTTAACATAAGGCCTGACTGGGTGGGCTCTGAGGTTGGCAATAGTGATTTTCGACCATGATTTTTGTCGAGGTTTTGATCTAACCATTCCAGCGAGGTGGTGCTTGGCCGGATTTCTGGTTGGCATCAACGCTTAGGTCACAACAAAAGAAGCAAAACAAGGCTTGTCAAATACGGGGTAGCCTTAAATTCTCATGACCATAATATGTTAAAAGGGCCACGCAAAAGAAGAAAGCAAGGGAACAAAACCCGTGTAAAAAGCCAGCTTTTGTTTGTCTTGGACTAACAGCATGATGGTACTGGAGAAGAGCCGAATCGCACTAGAAGATTTAGACCCCGAATCGCGTTGTTGACGTGCTGATGCAAATGCTGTGTGTGAGGCCGGTGTATGTTGGAATCACACGAACTTCACATGCAAAATGTTGTTCTTCATGGGAACCATGGTCACAAACCTTGGTCCCGTCTTCCAGGCTGTCATACCTCCTGTGGTTTGATATTTTGGGGGTTGTTTCGGGAGTCCAGTCATACAAAAATCCATGCCCAAGGCCACGTCCGGTGTCCGTTTGGAAGTCGTTTGTGAAAAGATAAATGGCCAACGCATGACTCAGTTGCCAATGTTTTTTTCACGAAGATGGAGAGTATATTTTTGTGAAGTGAAAATATCCACGGTTTTTTGCAGAAATTTTTGGTGCATATGGGCCATGAAGTTTTCAGCAACAAGTCCTCCACGTCCAAGACTAGAATACCTAATAGGGTGTCCATGCAAGTTAGTAAGTAGTTAGTAAGTTGGTTTATAACCTATTTAAGGGACGTATCAAACCTACTCATATGGTGGGTTATGATCTATATTTACTAAGTACCACGGACGTCCATGTCCCAGTAGAATACTCCAAAACGCGAAATTTGAGATCATGTTCCTCTCATGATACTGGGCATTTTTTCATTGCGACCAACCTACCAGCTGGTCATCCCCCAAAAATGGTGTTTTTGTTCGATCCGGAAATCCCTCCAAAATGCCCGAAAAAAACATGCAATTTTTTGAGGATAGGCGGAACATTTGAGCCATGATGCTATAGTATAGTTACAGAAGTGGAAAAAATATTTCACCATATTTCAGGGAGGGACCAGCTGTTAGTTTCAGGAAGCGTAAATGAAAAATTCAGGCATGCATCTTTGGATCTACGTTAACGCACTCTTTGCACTTGCATTTTTGTGGCACGTTGCCCCGTGTGGTGAACGACGCGCTGTTAGAATTCTGTTCGCGATGTTTTTTTCTCGTGGCCGGGAAAATGGACGGAGATGTAGTTTTTTTGAATGGTCTGTTGGACACAGAAGTGACACAACAATAACGGTTAAAATACAGCAGATTGTTAGTGACGGTTAGTGAAGTAATTTCAACCGTGATGAAGTATCAAAGTTGATCCTTTGCCAATGAACTGCCAAAACAATATCGATTCCCCGAACAAACTAATTACTACTAAAGTTGGACCAGAATGTTTTTTCATGTCAGAAAAGGATGCGGTGTCATTTGAAACTGATTTGTTTCGCAAAAGGTCCATACAAGCTTGGCTCCTACGATCGTTATAAATGGAGTTTTTTCACCGCTATAAATGCCCTAGAAGTCCAAAGACCATTAAAAGAATAGGTTTTCACCAAGTCGACGATTTTTTTTAGGTTCGGGAATTTTAATCATCCCAACTTGTGGACTATAATTTTAATCATCTTGGACTTCCAGGGGATTGCTTTATACATGAGTAACATGGGGTTCGAACTTCACCACTCTAAATGGAGAAAACTTTGGGAAGATGGTTGTCATACCCCGTCTTGAACTAATCTACTACGTTATACATTAAATCAACTACGTTTTAAATAAATCTTCTCCGTCTTCCGAAAATTCAACCACGTTTTACTTTTATTCCTGCTTCCCGTCATACTCTCTGGCGACCCTTTTTGTTCCTCTTGAGGCCCAAAACGGTCAAAAAGGGTCACCAAAGGGTCTGTCAGCAGTACCTACTATTACCGCTGCTACTACTGCTACTAATTGCTTTACTACCACGCTTTCATGGAACCGACCAGATCTACGGACCCTTTTTGTTCCTCCTTTACCACCACGCTTTCATGGAACCTACCAGGTCTACCTTGACCGTGCAGTTTGGGCCGGCTGGCAGCTCTGGCGACCCTTTTTGTTCCTCTTGAGGCCCAAAACGGTCAAAAAGGGTCACCAAAGGGTCTGTCAGCAGTACCTACTATTACCGCTGCTACTACTGCTACTAATTGCTTTACTACCACGCTTTCATGGAACCGACCAGATCTACGGACCCTTTTTGTTCCTCCTTTACCACCACGCTTTCATGGAACCTACCAGGTCTACCTTGACCGTGCAGTTTGGGCCGGCTGGCAGCTCTGGCGACCCTTTTTGTTCCTCTTGAGGCCCAAAACGGTCAAAAAGGGTCACCAAAGGGTCTGTCAGCAGTACCTACTATTACCGCTGCTACTACTGCTACTAATTGCTTTACTACCACGCTTTCATGGAACCGACCAGATCTACGGACCCTTTTTGTTCCTCCTTTACCACCACGCTTTCATGGAACCTACCAGGTCTACCTTGACCGTGCAGTTTGGGCCGGCTGGCAGCTCTGGCGACCCTTTTTGTTCCTCCTGAGGCCCAAAACGGTCAAAAAGGGTCACCAAAGGGTCTGTCAGCAGTACCTACTATTACCGCTGCTACTAAAGGACGACATCTCCCGCGACGCTGCTTCAAGTTCACCAAGGCAACGTCCAACTCCTCGTCGTTTTCCTTTTCATCCTCTTCAGTCTCGAAGGTGCTCTCCGAACCACCAGACTCATTGGAGGACACCGGCATCGCGTCACCAAAATCGGAAAGCCCGTTTCAAAAGGTAACCCCACCCGTTTTTACCGTTTCAAGCCCCTGAACATCTGAAAAGGATCACAGCACCAACCCATGATCTCTGAGGATTGAATCCAAGACCTCTGGATTAGAGGTCCGATGGATTAACCACTGAGCTACTGGCACCCTGTCAAAATGTAGGCCCCAGCAGAAATAAAGCTGGCTGGGGACCTCGCTGCGGACTACCACGGGTTGCTGTGTCGGCCGCTTAGGTGGCTGCTACTGCCACCTGTAGCCACCTAGAAAAAAATAGCGTCCAATGCTCTATAACTATTGAGGTCCGATGCTCTAACCTAGAGCCACCTGTAGGGGTCCGATGCTCTAACTATTGAGGTACTGGCACCCTGTCCAATGTGAGGCCTCGGCAGAAATAACCCTGGCTAGAGGCCTGCTACTGGATATTCCTTCCGACCCCTCGTTCTCGTGCATTTCCTCGCATGTATTCCCCAATGCAAAAAAAGTGTTTATGTCCATTTTTAACATTGTGAGCACACTTTCGGTCCGGGAATCAGCAGTCGCAGCAGAGCTGGCTGTCGAAGCATGCGTCAGGCAGACCCAATGGAAACCCTTTTTTGCATGTGTATTCAGATAAGTTATTTACTGGTGGTAGACCATGTGGTAGTAGTACTCGTGACCCTTTTTGGCCGTTTTGGGCCGCTGGAGACCGGAAAAGGGTTGCCATAGACCATGACGGGTTTGTTTGTTTTTTTATGCCGGGGTTGGTTTTTTTCATGCCGGGGTATGATTTTGCTATGACGGGGCTTAGTCCTTTTTTTTAAGGCGCGGTTTGACCCTCGTCTCAAACTTTGGGCACCTACTTGGCGCAACTGTTTGACGTTTTTTCGCCCACCTTGTGTAACCATTTTCAAAGCCGATGTCGTGAACTTAAATGAGGTTTTTTGGGACATACCTCCAACCCTCGGACCCCAAAAAAAACCCATGGAACAATGAAGGTTTAAAACTACCATGGGAACCCACGTTTCCTTCATTTTTAGGGGTTATAACCCATATATTGGTGGTATAAAACCTTCATGTTTCATGGTTTTGGGGTCCAAAGGTATATGCCTATGGAACTCTAAAGCCCACCATTTTTTAATGGATAAGAATGGCGATTTTTCAACCAAACATTTCTACTATATAGAGATTTGGTTCATTATCCAATTGATAGCCAAGCATTTATACATGGTTGGCCGTGGGTTTTTTCAGGTATATATGCCATATACCCTGCCTGAAACAGGAAATTTTCTCGTATTCCAACCATCCATTTTCAGGTGTAAACTCACTGTCAGTTTCAGGGAGGGTAAATTATAACACCTAAAAATGAAGGAAACGTGGGTTCCCATAGAAGAACCCGATAGATTTGTTTCTCAAACAACTAAAACGCACATTTTTTTTTTCACCGAATCCTGATGGCGTGATTTAGCCCCAAAAATGCCGCCCCATGGGACTGGAAACTTTTGCCTATACAATTTGTCTGAAATGTATGGTAAATGTAAGGAAATATCATACATACAGACATGGAGCATTTGGGCAGGATTGAGAATATCCACGTTTTGACAAATCTCTTATTCCAACAACTTTTGGCACTTGTTGGGATTTGGTAATTATCGAATTAAGTAGTATAGCCGTATAGGCACGTTTTTTTAACCGAAGAAACAAACACAAAAACAACCAGGAAATGTTTTCAAACATCAACTCTATCCGTATCAACTTGTTCAAAAAGTGATAAATTTCCTTGGTCAACGTTGCTCGGGTCCTATCGATTGTGATTATCGACGATTCCGAGTTCGTTCCCTGTAGAAAACCGAGACCATTAGAGGTCAGGCATCGTTCAGTCGAGCAGAGGCTAAGACACCGCCGGTGCTTGCGGAACTTCGTGATCAAAACTCACTCAAAATCACCCTGGTGTTTTTGTTGTTTTTTATATTGGGGATTATACTACCCAGGTATAAGTTATATATAAGTTATAAGTTATGATTCGATTATAATACCCTAGTCTTCCAGTCATACCCGGCTTAGGTTTGGTCTTTTGGGTAGGTTTGTTTGGGTCCAGGAAAATACCGCCAAAAAACAAGGAGTTTGGAAGACTAGGAATAAGCCATCATAAGGATCCCGAGTAACCAACCATTCGTTCGCCCCTCAAATTCGTGGACGGCGGGACGATCCCAAAATGGAAAAAGGACAGTTTGTCTTCCAATTTTCATCAATTTTTCAGGGGTAAACTGGAAAAACGATGTACCAGGCGATTCAAGCCGTGACCTTTTTGGGATGGTGATTTGTGACCTTTTCAAGGGTTAAGTGACCTCCAACTAAGGGATAAAAAGGTCACATTGAATCACCTGGTAGCTTTTGTTTTTTTCGTTTGTTTTGTTTTTTATCCTCACCTGCAATGTTCACGATTTTTTTTGTTTTGTGCGAGGCTAATGTATATAGATGTATGACCCAACAGTATGCATGTATCATTAACTTTTGCAAAAATGGATTTTATATATGGGTGTTCCAAAAATAGGGGTACCCCAAAATGGATGGTTGATAATGGAAAACCCTATTGAAATGGATCATTTGGGGGTACCACGATTTTTGGAAACATCCAATATACATTCGTTCTTTCTGCACGTATAAAAAACAAGTGCCCCTGCAAGTCAAGCCGACCATTGACACAAGAGTCCCGGATGGAATTTGTAGATGAAGTTAAAACACTTACTAAAACCATGTCATCTTTACAGACAAAACCATGAAGAAAAGATAGTCGACCTCCAAGGACTTCAAAGGGGATACAAGGTGGGCCCCAAATACCAGTTACAAACAGTAGGTGGTTATAGCTCCAGTTGTCCGGGGTTTTAACCTCACGATCGGATGTCCATGGTACTTAGTAACTACTTAGTAAGTTGGGTGAAGTTTCACCTACTAAAGGGGACGGATTTACAACCTACTTATAATAGGGGTGAGTTATAATCTATTGATCCTAAGTACCGGCAGGACATCCCAGCAGGAATCCAATCATCACCGAAACTGAGAATGGTTGAAAATGGAACCTAAATACCGAAACTGAGAATGGTTTCATAAAACCTAAATACCTTGATGAGGAGGTGATTTATACACCCCAATCATCATCATGAGACGCTCGGTGATGGGATCCCTAGGAAATGACCAAAGATGAAGCGAAAAACCACACAAAAAACATGTTTTTTCTTTTCGCCCGTTAGTATAACTCACTTGTTTCAACAGTTCTCTGGCAGTTTCGCTCGATCCTTTGCTCGACTTTGCCTAAGATTTATATAGCGCATGCACAGTGCTATTACCTCGACTTGCCCAATGTTGAGAGCTCACTTTAGATGTAGGTGATAGGTACCATGGGAACCCACAACCTTCTTTTTTAGGGGTTATAACCCATATATTGGGGGTTTAAAACCTTCATTTTTCCATGGTTTTGGGGTCCAAAGGTAGGTTATAACCCATTTACTAAATTCCTGAAACATCTAAGTAATTCCAGGTTTCTCATTCAGGAGGGATTTCGATCACCACATATCTTAGGTATGTTGAAGGCTTCCAAATGGACACCTTGGTTTTTTGGTATGGTATGACTGGACCCCAAAAAACCTGCTACCAAACAGACAGATCTTCTACCTCAGGGTTGGTAGTTTGGTGAATTAATACCATTCCCCTCAAACCAAGCAGCTGGCCCCATGAAAGGAATCCATCCTTTAAAAGGGAAAGTCATCTTTCATGTGAAACACGTTTACCCAGAATAATCCTGAGCCACAGATGGCCGGTGTTTAAATGTTTTAGCTTTTTCACTCCCCAAAATATAAATCAAGGAAACGCCAAACTTGAGGAGGTATTCGCCTATAGGGTATTATTCACAAGAATCATGCGGTCCATAAACGGCCTTCAAATACATGGGGTTTCACTGGGGGTAGCTATAACCCCTACCGAAACACTCAATGGGACTGGAAGATTTAGCCCACATTTGGTTACTTTTCATGGTACATGTATACCCTGGGATTCCACCACCATTAGAATAATGGTTTTTCCCCAATTTCGATGATTGAAACTCTATAAGTAATCAATGGTGGTTATATTAACACCCATTGTTTTAATGGTGGTTGGAATCCCAGGGCATAGTACATATATCATACATTGAGCGTTTGGGCCATGGAGTGCAGTTATTTCACCTTCCCCTACGTCACCCCACGTCATGTTGCCTCGGGATATCCATGTGATTTCTTCCAAGAACTCTCCCGGATCAGATCTCGCGGAGGAAAGCGAAAGAGTGAAGCTTCCAACGTTGAAATCGGGTGGTTTCCTTATGTGGCATTTATTCCAACATGCTTGTTTTTAGATAGTCCCCATAGGGTATTCGACTGGACCGGACCAAAAAAATATACCATCCAAACACCGGAAACACCTCAGTTTCGGTATGACTCTTGGAAGACTAAAGGGAATAAGTTGGATGTGACCCCCCAGAAAAACGCTGGGAAGTAAAGATTCGAATTGTAGTTGGATGTCCAAGGAAGTTACTAAAAGGTTACTAAGTGGGTTATAACCCCAATATATCCCATGTATAAGAAGGTTATAACCCATTTACCAACCATTTACTAACTTCCTGGGACATCCAAGTAGGCATCTCCTAAGAATCGCCAATTCGTTGCTGCAATCGTCCAGGAAACCACGGAAAACCAGGAAACCACCTGATGGCAAGGAATTTTTAGCTGCAATCTTTAGTCATGTCGAAGTCGTACAGATTGTGAAGGTCCATCCCTTCCAGAACTAGGTGGTGGTTTTAGATATATTTTTTATTTTCATCCCTATTTGGGGAAGATTCCCATTTTGACTAATATTTTTCAAATGGGTTGAAACCACCAACTAGAGAAGACTTGTTTTTTTGTGTTGTGGCCATTTGAGTGGTTGAGATACCTTCCCGAAAGTTTAACAGACATAGGCCCTGAAAACAGGTAGGCTTGGAAAACAAGCCTTTCCTATGGGGGGTCCCGGTAACTTTTCAGTGGCGATTTTTGTTAAACTTCGGGAGGGTAGGTGAGTTTTCATGTATGTTTCATGTGTACCCTATAGTCTTCCACAAATACCTTGTGGGTAGGTGTTTGGAACCACAAACACCTCCTCAACCTCCGCCTTTAAGGGGTTCCAAACGCCTCCAAACACAAGGTATGACTGGAGGATTTTGGAAGGTATTTGGGGTAGAGTTTAACGTTTCTATATACTTGGATTATATCTATTTAGGGTGCCTTGTTTCTTTTAATAGTATATCAGCATGTGGGGAAGAAATTGTTTTTCCAAGCATCTTTACCAAATCTAAGTCTATGTTTTATGTGGTTTCTGTTGATTTTATGCACTTCATGTGGTTTGGCTATGGTTTGCCAGGTATCCTTTCCTCTAACAAACCAACCACACATCTACAACGCCAGGTGGTTGAAATCTAGTTGAAGGTCACGATTCAGCTTTAAAAACCGTCACGTTTTCACCATCCAAAAAAAAGGTCAGCAGAATTTCCGTGTTATTTTTGTGAACCCTACTGGGATGTCCTGCTGGTACCTAGGATCAATAGATTAGTTCAGCCCTATATAAGTAGCTTGGATACGTCCCCATTAGTAGGTGAAACAACCCAACTTACTTTTCGGATCGTTACGATCAGTTCCAGCAGGACATCCTCGTAGGGGGATTCTATAGTGAATTCAGCAAGTCTTTTGAACGAAAAAATCATGCAACAAGTCATTGAACCTTTTCTTGTTGCATGGACGTGGCTCCAAAATAATGGGCTCTCCTAAGTCAGATTAAGGTTTCCTACCAAAGGCAATGGTACCCCTGCCCTTCCTTGGACACCTTGTTTTTGGAGGTATGACTGGACCCCAAAAACATACCGAAAAAACACCTGTTCAGGAGGTATGTGGAAGCCTGGGGTTAGGTACAAAAGCTTTGGCACATTTTCGAAGGGAGGACAATGTAGGAATGGGATGGAACAGACACCTTTGCCCATGTTCGGCAGATCTGGGGAGAGATTGCCAGCGGTTCGGCACGATAGTTTTTTGGTAGCGACGGTTAACGTACGTTGTGGCAATGATCGAATACCCGTCGCGACAGGTAATTGCTCGAATACCCGAAACGGGGGGTTGTCAGTAAATGTTCAACAAAAGTTCTGCCCTAAAATGCTTCCGGAATTCAACTGTTTTGAACAAAAGGTCCAACCAAAAACAGTACAACAGCTGCTTCACTCATTTGTTACACCCATGTTTTATTGTTCATGTTTTAATTTGTGGCCCCCCTTTACCCATAGTGGAAAGGAAAAGGTTTTAATATATATATATATATAATGTATATATATATACCTGGAGCACCTTCTTTATGATAATTATTCTCCAGGACGGTTTTTCTTAATAAAAACCATTATGACATGTGGTTTACTCACCAGTTCGGTTTTTAACGTCCATGAACGGTTTTTAACGTAACTTGACCTGCTCTAAAAGATGCTTTCAATAGTCCCAAAACAAGGCCAAAACATGACCAAAAATCAACAGGATACGGAAGCATATTTGCACCAAAGTGACTCTATATATATATATATATTTCCTGCAAGTATACATGCTTTTGTATACGTGTCATTATATGTATTTCTTCTCCTCCCAGGTCTTTCCTTTCCAATCCTCCACCCACATCTTTTCAGTGACACCATAGCCTTTGGATCTGTGCAAGATACCTTTGAAGACTCCTAAGTGCATTAAGCCTAGGAGATACAGACTTCGTCAAAATGGCACACCGGCCGACAAAGTCCTCGTCGATCGAGCACGTTTCGCAAATTGGATTAAGTACCCAATCACTTTTGGAAATTTGAAATTGAAGCTCTGCCCAAATCTCATGCATGAGATGTAGTTTGGGATACATGGGGAACTTACTGTGCAATTTTTGTGCACTGAACCATGCAAGCCAATGGTAGGATCTAATGAATTGCTGCAAACTACCAGCAACCTCCACAGCCAAAGCATGAGTCAACCATAGGTCCGAAGCATAGAGGGATCGGAATACTGCATTGATCTTTGCTGTTCCATGGGCCTAAGTAGCATTCCCAGCCATAGGTTTGAAAGAGAGTTCAGGGCATAAACTATATACAAAATATCAATGGAATTTCAGGCAAAAAATCCACCAAACAAAGAAAAACTTATATTTATACATGCCAACATGTTTCCATGTAGTAAAGCTCTTGGCTTTTTTGGGGTACATCAGGATTCTCCGTAAAGAAGAACTCAAGAAAAAGACAAAGATTCGTTGTAACCGCTGCTTTGCTCCACGTTCCCAAGGGTTCGTTGCTTCCCCCCCCTCCGCACATATGTTTGTCGATTTTGCTGATGATCTTGGTCTTCTTCTTTTCTTTGCAAAACCGTGCGTACATCTCTGAAAGTACTTTGAACCGGTCATCCATTTGTGATTCAGGAAGTGTTTGTTGAACCATGAGAAGCCCTGCTGCTGCCCAACTCTTGCCAATTCCTAAATGGAAGCCATGCCAAATATCCATTTTGTGCATTCTTTGCTTGCCGTTGCAAGACCCATCATGGAGAAGTAACCGGGTCAGTGGGGATTCACGAACCCAAGGAAGGGGAATAGGACGATGACGAGTTGATGCCATTTCAGCTTCTGCAACTGCCCTGGGATGTCCAGAATCAAAACATATTCCCTTCAACTATAAATGGAGTTTCAATTAACGGATGAATCAACTATATAGAAAGACAAGGCGGTTGAAATCCAATATTCAAAAACCCTTGAAAGAATCCCCAATAATTCTAAACCAGGTTTCAAATTTTCCCAGTCAAACCGCTGCCCTCCCATGCAAAGGTGACAAATTCCGGCACCAGATGCATGTACATCTTCCCCTGCTCCCTTAGGGCTTCTTCTGTATGACCGCTCTAAGTTCGCTGAGGTCACCTCAGGCTTTTCTTTTGGAGGCTTTATTTCGTGTTTTTTTCAAAAAAACCATTAATTTTGGACCCATCACAATGTAACCCACCTAAATGAAAACGTTTTAATACAATAACAAACCAAGGAACCAAATAGGACCAATCTCCTTTGTTGCCAATGATAATTGGAAATACCCTTCCATCAGAACCAAAGTCTAAACCCTTTGTTTCCAACTGTGCAAACTCTTCAGCTACAAGCTCAAACATTGCATGCCAAACACGGGGATCATCTTGGTACACTTCCTTCCAAGGTTCATTCAAAAAACAACTGCAAATAAAGTGAAGATACACTAGGTGGGCCAACCACAATGTTGTAAACATAAATGCAAAGGTTCAGTGTATGTTGAATGCCAACAGGGGAAACAGTATACAAACCAAAGCCTTATATACAATGATTTCTTGTGAAATTAACAAGGCTTACTCATCATCAAAAACTTCCCCCTAGAAATTCCCACCTTTTTTTGTTGAAAGCCATGCTGGGGGAAAATCTATCATATAAGACATGTACATATACCAGAATATATACCAGAAATTTCAACATAACAACAAAACAAAACACCATTTTGCAAATACCAGTCCTTTGGGCAAACCAACATAAGCATTCTGGTGTACATTCCAGCTTTTAGAAAGTTGAGTGGAAGCCCGGATTCTCCAAGGTTTTTCAGGTTCATGGACATGTCATAGTCTCGCTTGGAAGTTCCATAGCCCAATGGACTCTGAAACGAAAACACAAACACTCCACCTCTTTTGAACCAAGTTCCTTCATCCCCATGAAGGTATAGGGGGATGCATTGTTCCTTTTTTTTCTCTCCACGATCAATTTGTTGGAACAATTGGAACTCCGGATAAATCTTTTGGTACCGAGTCCAAAAAGTTTGAAGAACTGGCTCAGCTTGTTTCAAAGATGAACATCCACCCAAGACATGATGGAGGTCATTGTGAGAATACATAGTGTAGAGAAAATCACGTGGTCTAAGCCATGGAAACTGCATCAAGGGTTTCGTTTCCACTTTCGTAATGGGAACATCGTACAAAAGGCCATTGTTTCGGAGAACGCGTTCCACTTCTCGTTCCTTTTGTAGATGAAGGGTAACCAAAAATGCATGTCCTTATATATATATGCATAATTTTTCATGAGGTAAACATATATAGGTTATAAGAACATATACATGTATAAATTTTTTCAGTTGAGGAACATGTCCTTGTGAAAACAAGTGTCTTCTTTATATATAGAACTAATTCAAAACCCCAATACACATGAAATCAAAAACCATTGACTATTGAAGTGAAGAGTCAGAGTGTTTAGGTCTAGCCTTGCGGAGGCTGGTCAAAACCGGACACAGCAACCGACTGCCACCATCTTCGCAAGCATCTTGCCATTCAGCTTTGGCTTCAGCGATAAGTTCCCGGCATTTTGCCTGGGAAAGAAACATGGGGGGTGGAATGGTTTAGACCAAAAATATAGATTAATGATTTTCATTTTCAAAAAAATAACATCAAACAATTGTGCCTGCATGATGGCATTTCGAGTAAACATCATTTTAAATTCAAATCTTTGAAAGCTATAAACCCATGATGTATATTTTCATCATCAGACTTGCTTTGAACAAATCCAATTTTTTCACAACTCACTATAAACATACTCAAGTGGATGTTCAGTCTTTGAGTAAGGTGTTTATGATCGACACCATGTTGCCAAGCTGCACCCTTGCCATAGCGCCAAGCCATTCTATAGGCTTTGTTGGAAGGACCTGGCATGGCCAATGCTTTGAAGATCTGGGGATGGTAGCTACATAGATGGGGCCACTTGCTGAGATGACTACAGTACTGAAATTTGTTGGTATTCTATATGATTTTCCTGTGCACGCAAGCTGAAAATATAGATGTACACCCAAAGATGATATGTATCATTATTTTTCAAATACACCCAGACAGTAAGCTGCCATCATTTGCCGTAGATGTGGTTCATTCTGAAGCCAAGCGCACGGAGGCTTTTTTTCCACGAGGTGCTATGGCAAAAACCACGGCGTACATGAAATGCAAATCCCTTCAATCTAAGCACACTTCAGCCAAGGAAACTGAAAAGGTGCACATGAAAGGCTCTTTGAAATAATTTCTATAGCTTTGCTACATGTGGTTCTGCACATGCAGTGGCCCCCAAAATCTCCAAGTTGTCAGCTGCATACGATTCAAAAACAAATAAAAACATATGTTGCACCCGGAAGGTCTTTTTATATAACAAGGAAGGTGGGTATCTCCTATATATCAAATCAAAAGATGAACAATAAGTAATGTAGTGGAAATCTACAGCAGCTGATCTTACATGATTGGATCATCGCCAATCACTCTCTAGGAACCCCTAGGCCGTTTCTTGGTCTTTTTGGGCTTCTGTGGCACTTCCTCCTCAGGATCTTCAGCTTCAACAGTTTTGCGCGGCTTTGCCTTATTCTTGCTCTTAGCCTTGGCCTTAGCCTTTGGCTTTTCACCCTTCGATGGTTTGTTCCTTTTTGGGGGTTTGTCCTTGTCCTTGTCCTTCTTTGACTCTCTCAGCATTGACCTTAGAGAGGATGGGCTGTAAGCATCATATTATACATACAAAGGGGTTGGGCTCGAACCAAAGAGACCTACATATATAGAAACTATAACTGCATGGAAGCACAATTATGTATGTAAGCATCCTGCCGTTGATCATTCTCAAGGCTGATGAAGTCACTGCACCTAGGTTGCCCCATGACGAAAACAGGGTAAAAGAGTCTAAGATGAAAGGAGATAAAGCGAAGACTACTGGTATTGCACAAATCGAAATCAAGATTGTTTTTTGTTTTTTCCGCCAAATTTGAATGGTTGAAGTCATATATATAGCAAAAAATGAAACTGCATTCCATTCAAGGATCAATTTCCTCACTCGTTGTTTTTCATCGGCTGCATCCTTGAGCAACCTTGGGTTGAACATTGAACAAGAAGTCACAAGAAGATATAGAAACAAGTGGCTGCACCGGTCAAGTGTTTTTCAATCTGTTTTCCATCCCCCCCTTCTTTAATCTCAGCTATTGTAAGTTCCCCAATAATATGGCATTACTTGGCCGTTGAAATGACCTATATACGATGTACACCATGAAGGGCCCCTCCAGTGACCCATCAATGGTCTCACCACCATCTCTCACGTTGCGGCACCCTGAGCTTCCTTAGCAGGGGAAAGTGTGCCTGAAGGGACTTTTGATAATCAATGCTGGTAGAACAATTGGGGCATATTATGTGATAGAAATCATGAATATATATATATATATATATCAAAATCACACGACAGAGTCACACTGTTGCCAAAAGAGGAATGAACACATATACATATTTGATTTAAATATATTTATACATACGAATGTTGCTTTTAAAAACCTGACTGAAACCAAAGGAAAGTATCCTTTGTGCTTCTGAATAAGGGCCCCCTCCACAAACCCCGGAGATACGGGCTCGGCAGAAGCATAGACGATCTTCATGTGCTCCCACTTATCGCAACTAAGATGGTATCCATATTTCTTGTTGTAGAATCGGGAATGTGCATCCGAGCAGTAACCAAACTTGTAGATCAGAGGATAATATTTGTCGAGAATGCCATCTACAATTGTGAAGCAATGCTTCAACACACCACCGGCAAGAGAGTTTTTCCGAGGAAGACTGTAGCTTAAGCAAGGGTCTTCATCAATCTTCTCGAAAACATTCTGGGTCCTATCCAAACCCAAGATGCTATCATCTAAGGCTTGCTGCCACCGGCACTGCTTCTTGCAAGAGGTATTGTGCTGGGAAATCACAGGATGGCCTTGAAGGGAGCAAGATAGTTTGGAGTTGAAGATGTTGAAAATGCATTCTTTTTGATTTCAACTTGCAAGATTATCAAACCTTTTTTCGACCAATGACCTTTGTCCATTTGAAAAATCTAACAGTTTCGTAAATTGAAGTTGCACTGGAAAATCCAAGGTAAGAGGGGATATGAACGTACCGGCATCAGCTTTCACGTTTGTCACTCACAATTTGTTTCAATACATACATATATACATGTTCTTTCAATGGGCAAAATTGCTCTATATAAGAGAACAAAACTGAATTTTCTGGAAGTGAGAGTGTATGATCCACCCTGGCCTGACACACCAACTGCTGCCGCTGGAGGTGGAGGATGAGTCGCCTGGCTGTTGGGGCCCCAAGCCGGAAGTGAAACAAGAGATGATTCTTGGAATGAATTTTCGAAGATGAAAGCTCAGATCATTTGTATATATCAGAAAATTTGAGGATCAATAAAGCATATATGCATATTCATGCAAATATATATATATATATATCAATCCTGCTGGGATTTCACACTAACATGTATCAAAGTAATCTGTTCTTTTTCTAGATGCTTCATGGTTCAAGGGACCAATATCAAGATTCACTAAATGGTTATTGAGGCTTCAATGAATCCCCCACCAGTAAATCTATGCATGCATACCAAGCCTGTTGGCGGTTGTAGGTGATGAGTTCACGAAGCCATTCGGAGTTTTCATCAGAGTCAGCACCATCAACATCACCAGCGACACGGGGGCACTGCATTGGGCTTTTCCCAGTATAAAACAACCCCTGAACCTGAACTTGAAATTCAGAAAGAATTTCAGTTGTAGAAGCATGTGGGTATATGCAAGACTGTCATCAAGTATTCTTTTACAATTATAGCATGAACCCAGTTGAATCTATACATATAAAGAATTTATACATTGGGTGCGGTAACCAAACATGTTTTGCCCAGAAATTCACCAAGTGACTGCGTGAGCTGATCACACTTCTGAGTCCCATCCTTCAGCTCCATCTTCATTTCTGTGACCCAAGAAGCAAACTTCTTGTAGCTGACAGTAAAGTCACCCTTCGCCTTGTCAAGATCTTTTGTCAACCTAAGAGCATGGAAAGAACCAAGTGAATCAATATACTTCAAAAAAATCATCCATCAGAGAATCAGAGNAGAATCAGAGACCCAATCTTTGATAATAGAATATATAGTATCGATCTATATATAAAGAACATTGTCTTGTATAACAAAGCCTTTTTGAACGAGATGCCAGATTCCACTGGTGATTTTTCGTAAAAGAAGGGATACATCAGCTATTCACTAATTATGTCGTAAATCAAGTGGCATGGATAGAGTGGACCAGGCCATGAAAAACCATGCAGTTATATGAAAACAAGAAACTTCTCAGACTCAGCAGTTGAAGGGTCAATTTTCTCGCTCAGATCTTTGATCATTTTTCCAATTGCTTTGGATTTTGCAGCGATCGTTTCCATGTACCGCTCAAGGTCAGCGAGGGTCTGTCCAGGGCAGACATCAAGCAGAAGGCATTCTGGACCAAACAAAGGGGATTGGATCAATCATGATCAATCTATATATTCAAACGAGTTCAGACTTAGAACAAAAATGAAAAAACATGCGTATATACATTATAAGTGGGCCTTGTCACCGATAGCCTCTGGGTTGGGTGCCGTAGAAGGCAAGTCAAGCTTCATATCCTTGGGTAGAGTCTCCGGGTCTTCAGTGGCAGTCTTTACCTTAGTCACCAAGGTGATTGGTTCTATATAAGTAACCTTGGAGGATTTCTGACAAACAACTTGTTTTGGTTTATATACTGGAAGGGAGGGTGTCACAAAGGTATAAACTATAGAGTGAATTTACAATAGTGGTTTCACTGCTTTGTACGGAAAAAAAACCTAAACTACAAAAGCATCAGAACCATGCAAATGATGCCTCTTGCAATTTCACAGCATGTTCCATATAGAAATTTCAGCCCCCCCTATGCCACATTTTTTGATACCTAGGGACATCCTTTTCCGTTGTCTCCAGCACTCGTTCCTTCTCGGTTTCCACATGAGATATTCGGTCCTCAAGGATCACAAAGTACTCAGGCACATTCTCGTCATACTGCCAATTCCTGAAAGTAAAAAACGCAGCTTTGGTGATATATATATATATATATGTGCATGGGCTAGATATTTTCAAAAACTTTTAAACCTCACATCCAAGCTTTTGTATTTCCCCCCAGGCCTCTTGTGTGTTTCAGGGAACTTGTCACAGAAACTTTTTATGCTCTGAATACTCTTCTTGCTAAGGTTGAGGTCTTTGTCTTTCATCATTCTCTCTTCTGTCATCCACCTCCCCCCCATTTGTTCTTCGACTTCTCGCTCATCCTTTCTTTCAGCACTTGCACTCGGGTAACCATCTCTTTCTACAGGGTTTTGGCATTCTTCAAAAAAAGAATTGAAGAGGGGATGACCAGGATTTTGATACACAAAACCTTTATAGCCTTATAATGGGAAAGTGTCCCACTTCCCCCAAAAGAAGTCTATTTGATGGCAAACGGTCTCAAGATATTTGAATCAAACCTGATTTCAAACATTTGCACCATAGGAAAACATTTATGCAAGCTTATATATATATAGAAATGATATAGAACGTGGTTAACACACATCACATGCATGTGTTAAATCAAAGCCTTCACTTTGTGGTATGAAGAGCGCTGGGTGCCATACTTGGCCAGGCTTTCGAGAAGGGCTAACTCTACGATTTCACGAGCTTCTCCTCCTGCCATGTAATCGTCCCTCACCTCTTGGGGCATTTTGCACTTGCCACTAGGTTTTTTCTCGCAGAACCTCCGTGCCCTCATCCGCAGAGCATCCGAACTAAGGGGTACCTAGGTTAACACACAAGCGAAGTACCTATTATTCCATATATGGAAGGGTCGGTGTTTTTTTGGCCTATAAACATCTATTTAGATCAAAATAACATTAAAAAACTATATATCTATATATATATATATGTATCATCCAATCCAAGGTTGGGTCAAGATTTATACCATGTTATTTCAGTGTAAGGTGCAACCTTCCCATCAGGTGTAGTGATGTATGATTCTGGGTCCTCCTTTTCATTGTCTTCTTCCGATGTTTCTTCATCTGGTTCTTCGGGTGGGGCGGGTTTCTTACCTTTTGATTTTTCTTGGGCCTCCAGTTCAGCAACACGTTTTAGCGCCTCACTGAGCTTGTCCTCTGGAGGAACCTCTGCAACCCTTTTTTCTGCAACCTTGGACTCCAACTCTTGGATCTTCTGCAACAGATGTTGCTGAGAGCTGGCTTGCTGAGCTGCAACCTAGTTCGTTTGATACAGTAGGTTAGGAGGGAGGTATGGTCATTTTTGTTGTACTTGAAGGCTGAATGCATTTTGCTGTTTTGCATTAAAGGGTTCACAAAAATAAAGGACATCTGAAAATAGACTTTGTGCGAAACTCTAGGCCCTGTATCTGTCTAAATAAATATTGTAAATATATATAGACATAACCAATTATATATCGTCATATCTTGATGAATAAAACGTGTTTTAGCAGGCAGTAAATAAATCTACTTCTGCCAGGATACAGCTTGTGCAATCATATTGATCTGGTCTGGTCCAAATGCAGGTGTCTGGGATACAGATGATGAAGGCAAAGACTGGAGAGATGGGGATCGTGTTCGTTTGGCGGTCATAGTTGGTGAAGGCAACACCTGAGATGAAGGGCACCCATGTATCTATAATATTGATGTTCAAGTCCAAAAGCATATATCTTCAAATATTGATATATAAATAAACATATATATCTATGTATATTTGATTTTGTTTCGCATGCAAAGCTTTCGCGGCGTACTTACAAATGTTCTTGTCATGATGTGATTTTGATACTTTATTTGGGCTGACAAACAACAAACCTGATTTTTGGGTCAAGACTCCGCAGGCTGTGTTTCAGCAAGGGCCACCTCCATGGAAGCTGTTTGACCATCACGTTTTTGAGGATGCCCATTCTTAGTCTTAGTTGCAAACAGGAACAGAAACTATAAAAGATTAAATGACTCATCCAACATTTACAAACACAAAGAGTATACCTCCAGCCCAGACACATTCCCATCTGAGACCTTCCGTGGCGAAGGCAATTCCGCCTTGACCATACCCAAAGGAGCCTTGGATAGGCCGAATGCTTGAAAGGGATTTTGGAGTGATAAAGTTATTTTGCAACAGGGGCTGCAACAAGAATCTGTGGTGTATATTCTGTGGAAATCCCTTGAAGGTATATAGACTAATAAATATAGATATAGATATGGACATATACATATATACATTTCAGTGAAGTCCAAGTATCAAATCATGGAGCTATCATTAAATCTGTGCTGGACATGGTTGAACTTATACATAATTAATCTAAGAAACGCCTGAAGACTGCTTCGGTGACATTGACTTCAAAATGGCTGCCACCTGCAACGTGCAGGAAGCATGTGGGGTGATTTAACCTCTATATAAAAAACATATCTATGGAATTGAGATGTTAGCTGCTGAAGCAACCAACCCAATAATGCTATATTATTACATATGTTTTGTATAGACCATCAAATTGGTGTTAAAGCCAATTTATGTGCCACCCTTCCCCCAGTAATCCGCCTGGCTGGAATCCAGGGTTTGGCCAGGCACCAAAGATATTCCAGCTCGCTTTGCAGCTGTTTCAATCCCTTCTTGAAGGGTCGAGCAACTCCATGACTTACTAGGGAGTGATGCGATCTCATGGCTCGACATGGATCACTGCACTGCCAAAACCGTTTATGGGTTTCAATCTCCCCTCAAAACCCCAGGCAGGCTAAAAGCATAAAAGGCTGCTATCGCAGTATCATGAAATAAAGTCATTATTGAGTTGTGGACTAAAAATCTTGATTGCACCATGCAAAATTCAAAAGATTCACCATTTATGAATCCATCAGAAAAGGTGCAGCCACTGACCATGATGAAACTCCTGCATTTTCCAAAGCAACACAAGCCACCCCACAAAAAGTCCATCACCCTGGTACACTTATATTCATTGAGCTTTGTACTGGGGTCCAGCCTCGTCATTGAAATCTATCACCCCAATGCCAAGATTTCACTTTTTCAGTGGGTCTGAATTGGGCTATCCTGAAATTTCACAGGGTGGAAAAAAAATAGACTATTTTTGGGGCCTCCAAATTACGCAATTTTTACGTAAATTTTGCACAACTCCGAACGTAATCGAACGTAATTTGAACGTAATTTGAACGTAATCTGAACGTAATCGAACGGTTTTTTTTTCCTACCCTGGTTCCAGGATAGTCTGAATGCTTTTTAATTGGAAATTAACGTCCTATTACGGTCCAATTACGGTTAATTACGGAGAGTTTTTNAATTTGAACGTAATCGAACGGTTTTTTTTTCCACCCTGGTTCCAGGATAGTCTGAATGCTTTTTAATGGAAATTAACGTCCTATTACGGTCCAATTACGGTTAATTACGGAGAGTTTTTAAGGGCTTCTGGACCCCAGAAAACTGCCATCCAAGCGCTCAAAAGCGTATACCAAGGCTTTTCGAAACTTGGGCAGAAGCATCATGAAATTTCAACCACAATTTGAATATTTTGGCTTTTGAATTCAAGACTGGTAAGAACTATACAAGGTCAATTTATCTATATCGTCAGCAGCTATATATATACCCAAGCATGAAAGCCTTTCAGGGATTCAGTGACCAGTACTCCCCTTTGTGTTCATTCAAAATCTCAAATGATTTGGGAAAGGCCGACTTCCATTTGGGTGGGCACTGCAAATGTTTGTTTCCCCGGGCATACCGAAGAGGCCCCATCAGTCTAGCTTCAGGCCAATCAGACCAACTCAGCCCCTCAAAAGCCACAGCAGCATCAATCTGATGGGTTGGAAGTTCCGGTTTCCCACGCCCATTCTTCACCAGGTCGCTGAACATCCCTCGGATGCGTTCCGCAAAGGCTTTTGGATAAACCCTGGGTTGAGGGACCGGAGTGGGTTGATTGGAAGGGGACTGCAACGCTTATATAACAACAAATATTGCAGAAAGAAATGCAATCATTTGGAAATTTTGGAAGTTCTTTGTATATGAAAATCGAATTAAATCATATATATAAACAACTTGGTAGGGCCCTGACTGTGTTTGCTTGAGAGACTTCGTTCCACAATAGCCCCGTGCACCATCTTTCTTTTGATAACGCCGTACTGTTTGGATTCGTGTTTGCTTTGCTTGTTGCTCACGGCGATACACGCCTAAGTCTAGATTCGCTGACCACGGGTTGTTTGAGAACCCCTGGTGCCGCTTGGGCGATTGACCACCATACTGGCCCATCCACCACCCGAATTTGAATACCTTAGATAGAATGTGAGACTGCAGGAAAATGCTTTCACTCCCGAAAGGCAGCATTTCCAAAATATAAAAACAAGAATTATATATGATGTGATGTGGGCCTATATCTGAAACCAATTTACTTAAATTGGAATACTTGGTTGAATTTCTTTGAGTTAGAAACAAACAGATTACTCAAATTTCTCAAATCCAAACTTTTCACCCAAATCAAGATACTCTGATTTGTTGAGCCATCCAATCAAATCTGAAATAGTGCCGCATCATGCTTGATGCAGGTTGTTCTATCAAGAAACTTCCACCCCTGCAAACTACCAATAGGCATAAGAGTATAGTCCTTGGGAAAATCGGCTTGCAGGATGTGATCTTGAGTGTCAGTGGGGGTGCCCAAACAGGTTATGTATTATCAAAGGTAATCTGTCAAACCTATATGAAGACAGAACATGAAAGAACCAATTCCAGTGTCATTTTTACCTGATCGGTTTCTGACTGTAAATACTTTGTGGGACATCACAACTTCACAGGAAACAACTATATAACGTTTATATAACAATTGAGATTACAAGGAGCCGGCTGACCATCTCATTCGCTGCTTGGATGTAACTTTTCCCCAGATCCCCCTCTGGGAGGAGGAGACTTCTTCGGCTTGTACCGACATTGAGATGGACCCAAGATGAGCAAACCGTAGCAAATAAGCAGAATAGTTCATCTTCAGCCCCATTAAGGATGAGCCAAACAGCCAACCTTGGGGGTTCGAAAGGATAGCATTCCAAAAAACATTTTGTGGCTAACCCCCTTAACTTGTCACACTGGTATATATAGGTGAAATGATATGCCGTGCAGGGAAAAGCTCCACCCCTTTTTGCATGACCACCAATCACCCGGATCTCTTCGTGAGTGAGTATATAAAAGATTCAAGGAATTAAATCAATTATACTACAATGATTGCCATATCTACATGTATAGCATGTATAGTGACTCCTCTTATCTCATCTATACAAGAAAAGCTGGCATGTGAAGGGCCTCCATGTATAGATACGCATATATCATATATATATATAAATATATACCATCATTACAACATTGTTTTGGAACCAGCTAAACATTTACCAAGCAGCAAAAATCCTGCGTTTGTGTTGATATCCATTGGATTGTTCTTCATGTTCTCCATATACCGTATGTCAACAGCACATGCTGGATGGGCATCCGCTCGGATACACTTAAACACATTCGCTTCCCCGGCGAAAAACTCAAGGTAAGTGAGCTCCTGCACGGCAGCTTGATGTTCCAGGCCAGGTTGGCTATATTTTTTTCAATCCTATATTCATATATACTTTCATTTCATCTCACAACATCTTAAAAACTTTGTTGTCTACTGTGATCTTGAAATGTACATGTCTTCGAATACATAAGACATGCATATATGTTGGATGACTAACATAGTCACAGGTATTTCCATTTCAAGGCTATACAGCTATACATAAATAAAGTTTGAAATTATATACATATACCTTCACCCATTCTTGCTGGTATATTTTCGAAAATAGTTTAAGTTCGCACGAAGTAAAAGAGTGACACCCAAGCCCCAAACCAAATAGTATCCTCCTTCACCTCAGGGAAGTTGCCGAATGCCACCAAAATCACGATCCAAATGAACGCCTTGTGCAGTTCAAGGTAGCGCTGTGGCATATTTTGCTAAAAAAAAATATATCTATATATTGGGAATTGATTTCCATGAAAGGCATTGGTCAAAAACCCCATGACTGCATGCTTGGCGCATACTTTACCTGAGGTTGTTCGAAATGACATGACATAAAGTTGTTCATGGTCATCGGGGACTTGAAAGGATGACACGCAATACCCCTCTACTCCAGTGGTCTTGCCTACATTATCGACAAAAACAAACATGCTATAATTTCCATTGGAATGATATTGCAATACTGTGGCTGGTTGTATTATAAGACTGCTTTAGACATATTAACCACCTGTACACAGGTTTTCAAGAAGGAGATTGGCTTTAGAGTATTACAGTATTCAGATTAAAATATACAATATAAGTACATATAGTGGAGATGTAAATATATATATATATATATTTATCATCAGGAGTATACACATTTTTGAGATAATAACAATCTCACTATGCAAATATTTGATATAGGTATCACACACCTTATGCAAAGAAACTTGGCAAGGCACGTGTGGAAAACTTCTTATGACAAGAGGAAACACACCTGTATACTTTCCTTGATGTACAAGAACAATTTTGTCCAACAAATATATACCATCGTAGACATGTCTAAGTGTGGACTCCAGCACACCTGATCTTCTGGACCCCCACTTTACCACCGAGCAGCCTTGGGAAGCTTGATCTGAATCAGGCGTTGCACCAGCAATGATAGTGACGGCACTTTTGTAGGCATGGCTTGGGAAACACCGGTGAGTCAACCCCAAGTGTCAGACGAAGCAAGGAATACAAACCCCAAAACATCAACATATATACAAGGCTTTTGGACACTGTATTTTATGATGTCCTTATACTTGTGTACATGTAGAAGTTCGCTGGCCATTATTGAGTCATCGTGGGGGTCGAGCTGAAATGCAAAAGGTATTCAAAAAATGGATCAACACTCAGATGCACTAAAAACCTTGCATGCCAGCTTGTTTGATGACTCCATTCATGGGTTTGTGGCAACAAAAAGTTGGGCAAGAAAAACCATATCCTGAATTGAAAAGCGTTTTCATATCTTGGCTTCCCTAAAAGATCTAAAGAAACAAACAAGTTATCTATACATAGTTCCTGGTTCTTCATCACTTTTTGTGGGAAAAGTTTGGGTTTGCAATGTTGCAATTTCACCTTTTGTCCAAAACAACAATTTATTGTAGCCACCCAGGCCAATTAAAACGTGCCAGGCCCACAATCTTTCATTTGCTGTTTCCGTATTCCATTTCTTGCCCTCAAGCTCCATGTGTTGCCAACTCGCCTGGGCATCACCAAAGATGTGGAAGCACCTGGCATAATTCGGTAAAACAGTGGAAGATTCAGGGATGCTGTTCCAACAGGCGAATACCCCATTCACATCAATATGTGAAATCTTAATTTACAAAAGAAAAATGGGATTCGAAACACAGAAGTCTGCAGACAGAACCTTTTGAAACTTTAGGAGCCAACATAAGTTGTCATTACAAAGAAATGCGTATATACCCAGGTTTTTAATACTGACTTGCTAACCACACCCAAAGCTGCCAAGCAAAAAAGAACATGTCCTTTTCTGATAGCACAGTTGCAGTGATCCAATTTCCTGAATTGGGAACCCTACTTTCAAACATAGGGATATCAGGAGTGTATGTGGAATTTGCTAATCACACACACAATGATAATTTGCGGTATTGCAGAAAATCTCAATTTGCACACTGCATCAACATGAGGCCCCTGTTTCAAACCACCCCGTTAAATACATTGACACTTGAAACAATCTGGTTCCAACATTTTTTGTTAATGTCGACTTCACATGACCTCACAGACCCAAATCTTTAGATCGGAATCAACAGCATGCAGTTAGGGGACTCTGTTGCTATATAGCAGCAATACATCAGCTATATGCCAATGTCAAAACACAAGTTGCAAATCACCGTTTCTTGTTGAATCACACGTTGGATTTTGGCAAGCAACCTCACCCAAAGGGAAAATAACCACATGTTGGAAAACACATGTGCTGTGAGAAGTCCTATATGTATCGTATAGAAAGAAATACTTTATATGAAATATATGATATGGTATCATAAATATATACCTTGAAAATGGAATCCAACAAAGATGGATAGATCACCTCACACTTACGATGAATTTGCACAAAATTCCTACATCAAAAGGGCCAGCGTGGTTCACTCCAATTCCTCACTGAAAGAAGCCCATGCTTCAGCGTGCGAGGACTTCAAAGTTCCCAGCAGCTGCATCATCTTGTCGGACTTCGGGTCCATGGGATTTTGCTTCTCCAAGGCTTGGGCCTGGGCCAGCACGGACGAAATTTCTTGAAATAAACATGCATGCAAACCTATATATAGCCGTGATTTGGCCTATCAGGGAAAACTTGTTGTACATGGGAAGACCAAACCTGTAAAAGACATAAGACATTCAATTTCCTATATACAAAGACTGGAAGGATGCCACTATCCCATGCATGTGTTTTGTCTTTCCTGGTTTGAATGTCCTTTGGGAAATATTTTTGCCAGAAACTCCCCAAACATGCTGTATAGGAAAACGGTGTTTGTTTGACCTATACTGCTCTGAAGAAAACTAAGTAACTGACATAAACATGTGCGATCGCCATGTTCGAGTCAATGCACCAAGAAGGGCATGAAAAATAAGCCACTTGCTCAAACTTCCCACCCCCTTTCTGGCTCTTCTTCCCAATTTGTCTCTTGATTTTCACACCAACAGCACATCTTGACCAGTAGGTGCTAATTTGAATGCTTTGTTTGTCAAAGCTGGGAGTTTCCCAGTCCGGGTGGGTGCAATTGCTGCTTTTGCATGTTTGTAGCACATCGGTGACTAGCTTCACATATTCTTTCTCGCTAGGGGCGGTTGCCTTGGAAGGCTTCTTAGGCTGTGGTCTTGACTGACCTCCTGATCGCCGTTTGGACGGCACTTGTTCAACAGGAGGCTCAGCACTGTGTGTGTCTGTTTGCTTTGCTCCATGTTTACCCAAGTGTTTGTTGCCAATCTTCTTGGCTCGATTCTTTCTTCTTCTCAATTTCTTCTGCAGCTTGGTAAGCTTCTTAAGCTTGGGTGTCTTGGCGCTGCTTCTGCTGTTTTCCGGTGAGCTGGCACAACATCCTGTTGGCTGAACTTCTGATGCTTGGTTCTTCTTGCCCAAAGTCTTTGGGGTTTTCTTGTCATCACCATGATCTTCTTTGGGTTCTTCATTCTGTGGCTCTGCTGTGGCGATCTTTTGTCTCTTCCTCATCTTCTTTTCTTCTTTCTCCAAGTCTCGCTGTGCTTTCTTTTGTCTCCTGAGTTCTGCAGCTTCCTCTTTCTTTGTTTCTTTGGCACATCTCTTCTTCTTTCTATCTTCTTGCTTCTTTTGCTTAGCAGCTGCTTTGGTAGCTTTGGCCTGCTTCTTATTTTCTGCTCTTGATTTCTTTGTTTTAAACTGCGTCCTTCGTGTCACAACTTGATTCTCTGGTTGCTGTGGCAAGTCACCCTTTTGAATGGTTCCACCCGCAGGGGCTTTCTCAGAGGGTGGAAGGGAGGGGTCACCGGATGTGCTTTCTGTTGGTGTTGCTTCATGTGCTGCTGCAGGATGTGTTGCTTCAGTTGTTGCAGGATGTGTTGCTTCAGTTGTTGCAGGATGTGTTGCTTCAGTTGTTGCAGGATGTGTTGCTTCAGTTGTTGCAGGATGTGATGTTTCATTTGTTGCAGGCTGTGATGCTTCAGTTGTTGCAGTGTGCATTGCTTCTTGCGTTGGTTGGAATTTTGCTGTGTCTGTTGCACTGTCTGTTGTTTGGGGTCTTCCCTCACTCCCATCTTGTCTCACCACCCCGTTTTCTGTTCTTTGTCTTTCTCCAATCCCTGGAATCGCAGAAGCACCTCCAGTGGCCCCTGATTCCACCTCTTCATGATGTTGGTCTGCAAAAAGCTGACGACAAAGAGCAGCATTCTCCTGTCAGAAGTCTTTTTGTGTGGGGGAGCTTGTTTGCAAACGGTTGACCCTGGAACTGTTAGTGTTTCAATTTTTCAAATGGTTCAACAAGAATCTATACAAGTTGTTTCAAAGTAAGATCAGAATGTGTCAAACAACCCGAGATCGTATATACATACATAAAAAATATATTTACATACATACAATTATATATAAAACCCAAAATCATTGATGAGATCACATGCAAGCAAACATCGTAAGAGCCAAACAGACATGTTTGATTTTGCAATCAGGGGGTATATATAAACATCATTTCCCCAAAGCATGATCTATAGGTATGTATTTCAACTGCCCCGACCTGTGACTTAGACACTTCCTCCACGACAGCTTCCGCTTCTGCACTAACCGTTTTCTTAAGGGTGTCTTGAGCAATGTTGCTGTTCAAGAAAGAGCCGGGGCTGCATGGTAAAAGTGTACTGTCCAACTCAGTTGCTAATGGAAGAGTTTCCAGCACCACGGTAGGACCTGGACATGAATGAGGTTGAAACCCCCAAGCTATAAATATGAACATGTAAAAAACACAAACAGTCATTCCTGTAATTATACATGTGTCACACCAAATTTAGAGTCACATCAAACACAAAAAAACCTTCCCAAAACAGGTGTTCCCCAAACAGTGCCTTCACAGGCCAGCGTGCCCAAGCTTGGATGAGAAGGAGCATGGGTCAGGGATGGGTTAGCCACCTCCTTTTCACACATGATCTGGGTGAGCTTTTCCAGTTCAAATACACCAGTCCTTGAAATGGTAGGGATTGCAATTTGAAAAGTTGAAGAGTTTGGCTTTATGAAAGATAGGTCCCCTATCACAACTCCTACCCTGAGAGTAAAATCATAGAATGGAAAGCCCTGAGTGGTGCACCTTTAACAAAACAAATCCCTTGACCAAAAAAGCGAAAAATCAAACAATATGAAGATCTTGAGACTTGAATCTTTTGCATCACCTCCAACGCTTGAACCACATCGGGAGAGACCTCACGTAGTGAAGGCTGATCATGAAGTGGCTGGTCATACTCCTCATCAGACGAAACCTCCCAAATCGCCAAGTCCTGCGGGGAGCAGTGACATGAATGGCATATCTTTGGAAAAAGGGTAGCTGGAAAATAGATTTGAAATATTAAACATATATATATATATATTTAATTGTTTTAAACAAATAAATCAGAGTACACATTCCAAAGCAGGCTACAACTTAAATTTGTTTGCTGCAAGAGATTCGTAACATATATGCATTGTTTGAACATGTTTTGCTTCAATAAACTTACACAGTTGCAGTTTTTCCCCAACTAAACCATTCCTGGTAAGACATTGCATAGTTCAGCTTGGGGGTTGGAGTCTCACCCTCCTCCACTGATTTATCAAACTGGGCTTTGATAAGTTGGAAAAGCTCATCTTCTTCCTGGGACGTTGAGCATGGACCTGTGTCAACTGGTGGGGCGAAAAGCGGTTCTTCAAACCCTGGCACATTGTCGTGTGACAACGCTGGATGCTCTTGCTGGGAATGAGCTGGCAAAGCTTCTGGCACAAATGACACTGGCCTTCTGATTGGGACCCAGGCCTGGCCAAGGCTATAGAAACTATATACAAACATACTTCTTTCAGTAACATCAAAACAACAAGCGACTACCGGGCAGTTGAAATATATGTCCATATATAATGCTATATATTTACACTTGAAAAATATATAAGATCTTCCGTATCTAGTCCCTATATAGTACTGATGTATGAACTGATGACTTTGACTGAAGGCATCCTGACAGCTGAGATGAAACCCTGAAGATGTTGTACTGTATTTCTCACAACATTATCTTTAAAGTGTTTATATACTAATACACACATGGGGACAAGGGAACATATCTTGATACCCAAAAAGGAAAGCTATCAACGAATAATGGGGACAGTCAGAAAGGCGGCCACATTTTGGAAAACACACATTGCCACACCTCTTTATGAAAGCCCATGCATTCCAGGAGCTCTAGAATAGTCGCATCCTTGATTGGCTGCAATCCCAGGACTGAAGGGTGAGATGGGGAAAATGAATTCACCTCCTAAAAATCCAACAGCTGTGCATTTACTCCATGGTTTTGGATCAATTATTTTTAGCTCTTGATTTTGTTACGTTTTGTTCATCTCGAGTATTGCCTCATAGTGTTGTATTGCGCTAAAGCAAGAAAACTCGATAGGTTGGCTACAAAAAACAACATGTTGTAAAAAGTGACTTGCATGATTTCACAGGGCAAAGTCAAGGGTCTGTAGGTGGAGAAGGCTTGTAGCACAGGCTTTTCAGGGTGCTGATGAGGTCCCCTGAACCCCCATGCCATCTTGTAGCAGTGCTCCAGCGACTTAATCATCTTAGAGGTCTGATAGAATTTATCTATGCTTTCTATTAACGGGTCCAAAGCAGGAAGAAGCAAATTGTTGTCCTTCATCAATCTTAGAAGGGGCTTCAGGGCGGCAGCATTCAGGGTGCAATTCTCAATGGATTTACCCACATCAGCATCCACAGCTACAGAATTCACCTCATCCCATGCTCTAAGCAAAGGATGCTTCTCCCTAATCCTTCCTCGCAATTCTTCATCATTATCCCATGCTTTTACCAAAGACCCCAACTCATATTTCCCAACCCGTTCCCGGGAAGATCCATGGGAAGACGGTGACCCCCCAGAGCCACTGCTGGCAGAAGCACTCTGCCTTGATTTGGTTGAATGCCTTCTTGTTGGGGGCATTGAATGGGACATGGCTTGGATGAACCAACTGGTCGGGTCATGCAGCTGCCCCGTGACAGGACCAAAACATTGCAGAAGAACGGCGAGTTCTGGTGATGCACACGATGCATGGGAGCAAGTGCAAGAAAAAGAAACAATTGACTTCAAAACACTTGGTGATTAAAAATAGTCCTTTAGCATCATCTATCTTTGGCAGTGCTTGGCCTACATGTGCGTTCCGAAGAGTACCAACATATAAAAATATATATCCAGATTATTGTGGTTGATAGCTTCCAAGGAGCTGAAATGACTCAACTGCAAGTATTTAAATCAGCAAAGCAAACTTTAACAAAAGCAAGCCAGGTGCACCCTAAAAGGTCACCACACTGACATAGTGTGCCAGCTCTGCATGGTCGCATGCACCATTGCTACCATGGGTCCGTTGCAGAACTAGTGGTGCATATAGTCAGTAGTATAGGTATATAGAAACAAACATATGAGTGGATCGAGGGTGGGAATGGGAAACAAGTCTGCCATCGATATACTTATAGTTGGATCTATCTATCAGAATCTATCATCCCTCCTAACATTCCTATAACAGTTGAGGAGCCCTTTTTGACGTAGGGTTTGTTTATCTGTGGTTTTTGCTGTGTAAGTACAGGGCCTGTATAGAAAATCACGATGGAAAAATATCATCTATATACGTCTAATCTTCGAAAGAAAAAATGGTTTCTATAGAAAATGGACTGGCTTTATGAGCCCTATTGCATGCGTATATCTAAACGGCATCCCTCCACTTAATTTGTCTGGAAACTTATGTATGCTTCACCATGTTTCACCAACTCACACCCACCCAGGGTTTTAGCGGCTTCCGTAGATTGAGCCGAGTGGACACTACCTTAGACAAACAGTTGTCCTTGGCCGTGGGATGGTCCGGTGGGTAGAAGGGAACAGGATCCATAGATGAAAGAAGGGTAAGCTTTGGGATATACTTCAGGATGTTCAAATGTTGTTTAAGGTAAAATCCAACCTATATTTGCATCATATTTGCAATGTAGTTTGCAACATATGCCTCTTGAAGGCTGTGAATTGAACAAATTTGTATGTCTCATCCCATTGGTGATGCATTGGTGTGTACATATATAGCCCTTGGAAAAAGGGTTGGAAATGCCCCTGAAATGCCTTGGGAAATGGCATAGAAAAGGGTCTAGAAAAGGCCTAAAAAGGGCCCACAGAGGCCCTGAACGGTTTTTAACGTATAAAAGAATGATTATTGTGAGGAACGGTTTTTTAATCTTATCCAATTTGAAGAGTAATTATTCTCATAGGGAGCCCCAGGTATATATATTTGTATTTTATTGACAATAGCACATATAGAACTGTACTCATATATATGTGGACATACTAAATTACTGTGAAAAAATACATGTTTTTTCTGAGTTCAAACTTTCTTGACAACCCTCTGCCAATAAATTGCTGATGGATGCAATGCGACATTCAGTTGAAGCTTGCCAACCCCAACTCGCATGGTGGTCGAAAGGTGGAAACTCGTCATACAAAAGGCGTTGGTTCCATCGATTTCCCTACACTGCGAAGGGTTAGAAGTTTGAAAGAGAAGAACAAAAAAACATGTGAAAGAGGTGGAATTGCTATTTGAGCAGCGATCAGTTGAACTTGGTTATTTGCTTGGTTTTTTTGGGTATGAAATACTGAATTTACTGAGTTATGTAGAGATTAGGCCGAAACAAATGGATCCCTATTAGCAAACCAGGATTTCATGGCATGTCACTGGTGGGTTTTGATCACTTTGCTCACCTGTTGATGTGTTGATGGGTTCAGAAAAACTGATAGGACACTGTCCACCTCCTGTGATATGGAAAAAATCACACGGTTTTAGAGTCAGCTAATTTGAGATATGTCTTTTTTCGCCATCCAACATTTTGATCCAACATCTTTTGATGCAATCGTCTTGCTGCAGGAATTGTTGGTTTCCGCATGATTTTTGGGTACATGGTCGGTGTTTGAGCTTGCAATTCTGCATAAACGTTGACGGTTTTTGGGATTGTTGAGTCAACCTCAACCAACGCTAATAGTCTTCCAAATACCTCCTGTGTTTTTTTCAGAATGTTTTTGGGGTCCCAAGAAAATACCTCCAAAAACAAAGGTGTCCGTTTGGAAACCTTCAACATACCTAGGATATGTGTTGATCGAAAGCGTGCTGAATTAGAAACCTCCCTTGGACCCCAAAACCTTGAAACATGAGGGTTTTAATCCCCAGAAATATGGGTTATAACCTCTAAAAAATGGGGGCACCCAGCAGTTACATGATCACCGCAACCTCCGAAATGTGTAAAAATTAAACATCATCACATTTCCCATACAATTTCCATGAGACGATTGTATATTTTACCTACATGCATGCTGGATTTTTATGGTTTTCATGTATTATATAGGTACTTAATATCTACAGAAATATGGTAGTCTATGGTTTTAATCCCTAGAAAGATGGCACATCTTTTTTGCCCTGGGATTCCAACCACCATTAAAACACTGGGTGTTAATATAACCACCTTTGCTTACCTAAGGGTTTTTATCATCGAAATTGGGGAACAAGCATTATTTTAATGGTGGTGGAAGCCCAGGGTATATACCCTAGAAGTCCAAAGACCGTTAAAAGAATAGGTTTTCACCAAAGACTATTTTTTTAGGTTCGGGAATTTTAATCATCCCAAATTGTGGACTATTATTTTAATAGCCTTGGACTTCCAGGGTGTATATATACGTATATATATATACATGCGTGATTTGTTGGCCCTTTGGCACCTCAAGAGCAACAAGATGACGATGACCTCTTTTTCCTGATGGCAAGAGTTTGGGAGGCACACCAGGGATGGAGGGGGGGGTAAGAATTTCGATATGTATGTACCTACTGTTGATGGAAGAAATCCAGCTAACCAGTTGAGGTTGGTAGTTTGTCCCATTATTTACAATGTTTTATACATCCCAGATGGTGCAGGATTTCTTCCATCAACAGTATGACGGATCCATGGGACGAGGACGTATATCTACCTACTAATTTACCATATAAAGATGACAACTCAATATATAGGTAGATATACCATACATGGATCCCATATGGAATATATATATATATGTATACACGTATACTTAGGAAATCCAAGTCGACCAAACTTTACCTATTGGTAGGATCGGGAAACACCTGTACATGGAACATCCTAAAGCCCACTTTGTTTGGTCGACGGGACGCCTTTTGGCGTGGAAAGCTATTTCCCTAAGATTTTCTCCCCTGCCAGTCATAAGTAGGGTTAAAACTCCATTTATATAGAAATTATATAGTTACGCTTTTGCAAGGCTAAGGGCCCCATAACCCCATTGAATAACGGGTCGTAGGGTACAGCGATTGAAACATGTTGGAAGGTCTACAAGGCATTCATTCCTTTCGGGATTCGATGGTGGTTCATAAACCATTTGAGATTGGAATCCGATGGTGCTTCAGGTAGATTCATGTCTTTGGATCTTAGGTTTGGTTCAGATGATTTTCCATGTGTTCCAGCCTCATTGGGGTGATTTTGAAAGCAGGGTTTCTGGAAGTGCACCTGAGGGAAGATTACTAGAATATCCTGGAACTTAGTAACGATCAGTAGTAGGTGGGTTCATTTACAATCCCTATGGTGACTTGTTATAAGTCAGTCCCAATTACCCTAAGAATCCAGGACTATCCTGAGATATCCTGAGGATGGGATTGGATCCCTTAATATTACTCTAGGGAAGCGTTTGGATTCTTAAGGGTTAGTAGGTTACAACCCAACTTACTTTCAGGATTGGATAGCCAACCACTTCCAGCCTGACATCCTCATGTTGAAGGTCCAAAAAATACATCTGAAAAAACCTGAGGGAAGAATATCGGGATCCCAAGCCCCCTCTGGCACATACTGGGATGTCCATGGTACTTAGTAAATAGATTAATAACATAGGTTGGATACGTCCCTTAAGTAGGTGAAACAACCCAACTTACTAAGGATCGTTACTAAGTGCCAGCAGGACATCCTAGTACACTCCGGAGTAAACTTCACACATCGCCAAATCGCTGCCTCGGAATCCGGCATTTTGATGGTATTTTTTTCCGCAGGAAAGATGCCAAAAATCCACGGGCAAAACTGTTAGTTTCAGGGAGTGTATAATCCATTCCGCTCCAAAGAAAAAGATCACCAGGTGATGACCAAGTCGTGACCAAACTTTATCCCCAGAAAATTGGAGGTCACATAAATTTGACCATCCCAAAAAGGTCACGAATTGAATCACCTGGAAAAAACACCATACTTTCCTGGTACCCGAAAAAACAACCAGTTTTTTTCATGGATGGAAATGGTGAGTTCCAACCATTTTGTATGTGAAGATTTGGTGAACATCATCCAACTGAAATCCAACCATTTTCGTTGCCTTAGATTTATCAAAATCCAGGCCAATGGTGGGCACGACGACTTGCACGACGACTTCACGGTCGAGTCTTCGCGAGTACACGGTTACCTCGCCGAAAAAGTTGCGTCAGACCCTTTGAGCCATGAAAAAATCCTGCTTCAGGGTTCACTGGTTCGGGGAAGTCCTACAAGATGGGGCGAAATTAGGGTGAAAGAACTCCACCTTGAGCAAAAGGGCCACAGGTTGTTCTGGGTTTATAGGGGGGTTGATTATACTACCCAGTTATGTGAGGATTAATTAATAAACCAGTATAAAGATCCCTCTTAAGCAACCAGTATTTCATGGAAAGTATCCGGCCATTTTTTTCTTCGTGGCTCTTATGGTTTGGGTTTCAGAAAACATGTCAAAACCCTGCTGAACGGTTTTTCACTTTTCCAGCTTTTCCTAGTAACTATATATAAAGAGGTAGAAAGAGTTTGAACTTGTTTTTTGCAGGGCAAACGCGGAAGGAAAGATGATTGAGAGGCAACATACACCTTTTTAAAACCAAATATTGATCCAATATTGAGCCTAGGCTTCCAAACACCTTGTTTTTCGGAGGTATTTGGACCCCAAAAAACCTAAAACACCTGCTCAAGAGGTATTTGGAAGACTAGGGTAAGAACAACTCTTCTGTCAAAAATCTTTTCAAGTGGTAAATGGGCTATCCGAAAATTAGTTCATCTATATCTCGCCAATGGCCAACCTTTAAACTTTAAACTTTTGGGATTATATAGATATTTAGTAGGAACAATCAAGTTGATACTTTTATTTCATGGTCCTTTGGCTGAGTGATATAATATACATTTATATATATTAATATATTGATTGTATTTAACAGTGTAGATTTTCCCTGGCCCTTATTACGTTGTTCTTTGTTGTGGTTCGGAATATCTATCCATCTTTTTTCCGCGAAGCACCGAGGTTCAAATCAGATTGTGTGGGAGAGCTAGTGTCTGGCAAGATGCCTGCGTGTTGCTTGATACTTGGATTTGTTTGTTTAGTTGGTGATTTTTTATAGATTAAGATACAACATCCCAGATGCCCCCCATGCATGGTTTATGGCTGGTCAACCTACCCCACCCTAACGTACCCCAGCAGCCAGACATGAGGCCTTATTGAGGGCTTATTAACATATTAACCCTTAGTTTCCCTTACTAAGGCCGGCTATGAAACCCTTCTTTCTGCGGGGGGGGTACGGTAGGGGGAGGTATCAAAATGCTGGGTTTTTCCATGGCTATGTTACCCCAGGACAGCATGAGGCATCTTGATGTGACGCCCAATGTGTTTAGCTACAATGCAACCATCAGTGCATGTGAGGGCAGTCGTGGAAGTCATTGGGAGCAGGCATTGAACTTGTTTGGAACGATGTTGAAAAGACAAGTTGAGGCAGACCGTATCTTGGTTTTGTTTACTTTAGGTGATTTTTTTTTTTAAACGGATTGTATACCATGGGATTTATCACCATGAATTTCACCACCATTTGGGAGAATACACCCTGGAAAATTAACATGAAACCTGAGAATACACCACTGGAAAAGGAAAATCATCTTCCAATTCAAAATTTTATGGTTCGAATTCGTTAATCTTTGGGTGTGTACGTTTTTTTTTTCAAACATCTTGTTAAGCAAAATCCAAGGTATCACGTTGAATACTTCAATCATTGCATGTGATTTACGTCAATGGCAGAAGGCATTCATGATCTTTGAAAGGCTTCAAGTACAAGGACTTGGTCATGATATCATGAGCTTCAATTCTACCATCAGCACCTGTCAAGTGGATGGTCATTGGCAACAATCGTTGTTGATGTTTCAAAGTTTGAATGAAGTTGTTTCAATGGATCCCAACCTCATCACTTGCAACGCAGTTCTGAATGGATGTGGCAAAAAAGCTGGTGAATGGCATCAGGCTTTAGTTTTATTTGAATCAATTCCAACTATCAGAGTGGAACGAGATGTCATTAGCTACAATGCACAGATCGCATCTGTGCAAGGTGCGTGGAAGATATCTTTGGTTCTTTTTGGTCAAATGTCCGAAAAGCTCATGGAACCAAACATCATTACTTACAGTACAAGCATCAGTTTATACGAAAAGGCTGCTGAATGGCAGAAATCATTGACTATCTCTGAAGCATTGCGACATGCCGGGATAGATCCGAATGTGACCAGTCAGAGTGCAGCAATCAGTTCTTGTGAGAAGGCTGGTCATTGGAAGCATGCAACAGATCTGTTCGACACTGCGATGGAGGCGAACATGAGACCCAATGTCATTAGTTACAATGCTGTCATGAGTGCATATGAGAAGGGGGGTCAATGGCAACGAGCTCTGTTTTTATTTGAAACCATGGTCTTATCACGAATTAATGCCAGTGTGGTTAGTTATGGTGCTATCATTAGTGCTTGTGAAAAAGGAGATCAATGGCAAAAGGCACTTGTGATGTTCGAAACTTTGCCAACTACCAAGCTATCTCCAAATGTTATCACTTTGGGTGCAGCATTGAGTGCGTTTGGCAAGGCTGGATTCTGGGAAGAAGCCTTGAATTTGTTGAATGACATCTGTTGTGCCAGAATGGAGGCGAATGTCATATGTTACAATGCTGTCATAAGTGCCTGTGAAAAATCAGGTCAGTGGCAACTTGCATTGAGCTTGTTTGATTCAATGCTTGATGCAAGCATTATGCCAGATGTGATTTCATATAATACAATGATCAATGCAGTTGCGAAGGTCGGGGGTCAATGGCAACTAGCATTGATGTTGTTTCAGACTATCTCAGAAGAGAGATTGGATCCAGATGTCGTTAGTTACAATACCACCATCAATGTATGTGAAAGATGCTCCCAGTGGTCATTAGCACTGATCATGTTTGCTGCCATGTTTCGCAAAGAAGTTGCTGCCAATGTGATCAGTTACAATTCTGCCATCAGTGCATGTGAGAGGGCGTGTCACTGGCAGCAAGCAGTGACTTTACTAAGTGCAATTTCAAGAGCAAAGTTAAGTCCAACGCTTGTGAGCTATGCTTTTGTCGTAAGTTCATGTGAGAGGAGTGATGTTTCTACTCCTTTCAGATGATGTGTTTTTTTGCTGTTTCACCCAGTAGATTCGGTTGGGTTTTCAATGCTGGAAAGGTGGAAAACAGATGCCAATACAAAAGTCAGACATACAAAAGGTGGCGAAAATGGTAGTTAGTAACTAGGTAAACTAGTTTGTTATCACCCTATTTAGGGGACTTATAAACCAATCCACAGGGTTTTATTACAATTCTAACTCAGCTCATAACTCGTTACTACCATTTTCGCACCCAAGTATTTGCTTAAGTTAGGGTCCGGTGGTTCCTTTTAGATCTATTTGTTTGGCAGGAAATTCCACCTAGAAATGAGGGGTTAGGGTCGATGGTTATTCGTCAAACGTATCATAGATGATTGATCCTAAATAGCCATGTTTGAAAGGAGATACCTTCATACGGAAAATATTTTTTCGGGGGTATCTGTGTTGCATTTCTGTGATGGGAACACCAGATGGTTACAGTAAGAACCCCCTCATGTTGCGTTAGTAAGACCTGATATACCTGGTGATTTCACATCTTTTTTTGCATGTTCACCCCTCATTTGAGTAAGATTACCTAGCTGGCTAACATATTTTTCAGCTGGGTTGAAACCACCAACTAGATTGGACATCATCAGGATCTTCCTAATCTCCATCCTGTTTGTAGTTGTAGTTTACCCTCATTTAGTGCCTCTGGAGGCGATAAGTTCTCCCCCCACCATTTTTCCAAGCCTGGAGTGAACCAGGACCATGAGACAGCTTGAATTTGATGTCGCAAAATAAACCATAATGATGTGAATATACTTATAATTATGTGTATGGTGGGAATATCATTGTAATAACTGTGTGTATGATGGGATATAAGTATAGTGTATTTAGAGAAGAGAGAGAGAGATTATAGGCCATTACAAGGATCCCTAAAAGCGAATCAGGATTTCTTGGAATATCATATCAGGCTTTTGTTGCCGTTGGTCATGTGATGTGGCGTGTGTTGGATCAGATGCTTCAAATCAAAATTTAGCCCAGCCAACAGCAGCAACGACAGGAACAAGTGAGGAACCAAACAAAAAGGCAGACATCTTTCCCCCTGTCCATGTAGTTGATGAACTGTTTGCTTCATGTTCAGCATCCCAAAGTGTTTTTGATACATGATATGATTCCTGGACTATTTACATCATTGATGAATGTTATGCGTTTCTTTATGTCACCGGAGACAAGTATAGGCGACGGGGTGTTTCCCATCCCTATAGGGAGAACACATTGATCAAACGACGCCAAGTCAGCGTGGACCTACATGTTACATCATAATCAATTAGACTAATTAGACTGTTGTCTATATTTTGATTTTTCGCTTAGGTAAGTATATATTAACACACTTCCTCAGTTGCTGTGGTTTTATATATCTTTTTTGGATATTCAGATAAAATCAGATAACTATATATAGTCCCACCCTACCGATCGATTGGCCCATTGTTTGGCCACCAACTTTCAAACAACAAAAAACAACAACAAAAAAAAAAACTCCGCTACGTGCTCTGGCTGTGTGCCACGGGAAGTAGCCAGGTGGGCGAGGGCGACCGGCGGTTGGGGATGTTCCAAATGAGTTTGATGAGTTTTTCATCCAAAACATCCTGCCTGAACTGGGTGGTGGTTCCAAACATTTTTATTTTCACCCCTACCTGGGGAAATGATCCAATTTGACTATAATTTTTCAGATAGGTTGAAACCACCAACTAGTGAAGAATTTATGGAATCATGGAGTGTTGTTTTGTTCAAAAGTGCTGTTTTATACAGGTGGACATGGGCACACCGGCACACCCCAGAAATCTAACATGGATACAAGACAAGTGCCATGTTTAAAGGGAGTTACCTTTTTCCAAGGCCCATCATTTTGAGTATCCATGTTAGTTTTGGGGGATGTGTAACAAAGTTTGTTTCTTTGTTGAAGGACAGAACTTTAAACAAACAAACAAGTGACCTAGGTGGTGGTTCAAAACATTGGGGAGATGATCCAATTTGACTAATATTTTTCAAATGAGTTGAACCCACCAACTAGTGACGCTTTTTGTAAGGGAAAACACATGTGACTCAGTGGAACATGTTGCTGTTTTCCATCACAGGTTTGATGGGACTCTACTAGCGAAGGGTCCCAGCGGTTTGGAGCTCAGGGTATCTGATTTTTGTTTACCCCTGAGAATCCAGGTATGTCCTATTGTTGATGGTTCAGAAATCCCAAACAACCACCTGGGACATATAAAACCCTGAAAATCATGGGATATACTACCAACCTCAACTGGTTTTCTCGTCGGATTTCTGGTTGCCATCAACAGTAGGAAAGGGATTGAAGCTAGAATCCTATTCTAAGGATGGGATTGAGACCAATCCTATTCTATCCGGGAGGTGTTTGGATTCTTAGGGTTACAAAACGTGGAGCGATTCCCCCGCAGGTTTCGATCAGCACTACCCTAGGCTTCCAGGCAAATACCTGCTGAGGTGAACGATGGTCTAAAAAGGTAGGTTTTACAGGGTCCAGTTATACAAAAACAAGTTGTCTTTTAAAGGAAGCCTAGGGTTGGTTGTAAGGGGGCAACGTTCAACACCCCCAAAAAAAGGAATGCAAAAAACTAAGAAAGGAAATTTCATAAAGATCGGCCTTTTCTGTGAAAAATTCCCGGCAAAACGGATCATTTTTTAAATAAGTTTGAACGACTTTTGGCCGGGTTGCTTGTGAGTCACATCTTTCTTTGTTCATGTGGGTGGAAGGGTTTGTATGTGGGTTCCTCCCTGAAACGAACAGCAAGTGGAAACCCCTTGAAGGTTCATGGGACTGGAAGATGAGAAGCTTTTCAGCTCTCCTTATTGGTGTAGCTTTAAAAATTTTCAAGGTCTATTTTTTCAGTGGTAACCTTTGCTGTTATAGTTAGTTTTAGGGAAACCCGGGTTTTCAATAAAAACCCCGTGTTTTTGGTTTAAAAGAAAAAAACCTGTTGAGAATTTTCGTTGCCCACCTGTCCTTCCCTGATGTGTTTTTTGTTTTTTTTTTTCCGGGGTGAAGAAACACGAGGCATGGAACCAGTCAAAGTCCCTGGAGGTCTTGTGTCCGGGGCTCTCAGGGTCCCCAGTTTCCAATGGGAGGCTGTGGATGGGAACGATAGGGGCAACAAAGGCAGTTGACAAGTCAGGGGGATCATTAAATCATCCATGATTCATAGGGTTTCAGACCCTAGGGATCCTGGCTCACCTCCTGAGAATGGTAGTGGAAGCTAAATAAAGTACTATGTTGAGAAAGGGATTAAACACCCCAATCATTATCTGAGAGTATGACGATTGATGCCTAGGGAGAGAAACAGGTCGAGAAAACAGGTGGTTTTCTCGCCGGATTCCTGAACCATCAACAGTACCTCAGTTTTTTCAAGCAACAAAAATAGTTGGCAGAGTCATCTAAGCGTTTGTTTGGTTTGAAGGCGATGTTTTTACGGATTCGATCCCATGAGCTTAACCACCATTTTGGGAGAATATTTTGGGAACTTTTTCCATAAGCATCCGAAGTGAGCAAATCCAAGTTTTAAATAGTCCAAGGGGGCACAGACTTGGTTCAATTGGATGGGAGCAAAGCTCTTCTGGAATGGTATCGTTTGCATGAGGGCTAATTTCACAAAGAAGGACTGGATCCTTCACTGGCTTGCGCTTAGCAAATGAGCAAGTGTTTACTGAGTTGTACCCTGTGGCGATGGGTGCAAATTTCTTTGCTGCCCTATGGGTTGCAAGGGCGACTGGCCTTCGCAAGGCCTACAACCTTCGCAAGGTTCACTTGAAAGCGGAAATGCCACCTGTGCAGTGCAAACGACTGGTACACACGGTACAAACTACATTAGAACCAAGGCTTGGACATTACATCGACAGGCCAATGGGAAGCTCAGACTTTGGGCATGAAATAAACATGCCAAAGGTTTGGTGCCAGGCTTATTTTCAGGGGCCAAATGTTAAACTTTGGGGGTAAACTTTTGGAAAAAAAAATATCCCCCCAAAAAAACTAGCAGTTCGCCCCTGAAAATGGCCGGGGCCCCAAGAGGAAAGAATCGTCTCCCAAGTACCAATTTTCAGAGGTTTCCGCTAGTTTCAGGGAGGGTGTTTGGAGGATCATCCCGGTGATCGTAAGCAGCCAGCGACTATGGTTAGGAAGTCCCCTAACTAACTGGGGTTGTGATCCGTACTACTTACTAAATAGGAAGATCCTCCAAGTAGGAAGTTCCAATTTTCATGTAGCCCTGTTTCCTTCAGCTAGGGATGTCCAACTATGTTACCCAGCCGGTTCGTCTCGTCTGACCCCTAAAAACTGGTTTGAGTAAGAACAAAAACATCCCCAGAATTGTATAACAAGAACACCAAAACGGAGGTCACCTTTTCACCCCTGAAAAGACCATGCAACTTTTAACCTCCGGTCGTTTGGGTCACGAAGGGAAAAATCTGGCAGTTGTTGTTTTTGTTGAATAATTTCCCAGACTAACTTATGCAAGCTATGGCATATTTCCGGAAAGAAAACACATGTTGTTCCCTATAATACGTTGTTTATTCTCAATATACCAATTCATCCAACCAGTTGGTTGGATGAAAGTTATTTCATGAGGGGATTTTTTGGCTCGTGTCCATGGAAAAAAGATGCATCGATGCATCCAAATAGTCACCAGCCTCCCAGAAATCATCCAAAGGGATGCTGATTTAGGATCAATCCAGCTTTCATGAGATGTGCTACTCAATCAGCATATTTGTGGGCCAGACATGCATGTTCTTGGATTTGTTTAAGGTGTTCTTTTACCGTGTCTGTCATGGTAAAGCACCATTTTTCACCAGCGATTTGGGAGAAGATTTTTGGAACTTTTTCCAAGCATCTTAAGCAAATCCATGTTTTTCACGGGCAAACTGTATGTTAAACTTGGGAAATTCAGGGGCCCCTCATCCCTAGACATCCAAAGACCTGGTGAGGAAGGTATTTGGGTCCCAAATTTCATACCTCAAACATCTCCTCGAACACCTTCTCTCCATAACCTAGTCTTCCAGTCATACCTCTTAAGATTTGGTGTTTGCTTGGTATGTTTTTTTGGGGGGATCCAAATACCTCTAAAAACAAGGTGTCCAAGGAAGCTGAGGGATATCTATTTGGATGTCTGCTGCGATGTCCACAGAACTTAGAAACTACTTAGTTGAATGGGTTACAATCCTTCGATAACTGGGTTGTAAATTTCATTAAGTAAGATACAACCAAACCTACCAACTATACCCATACCATCCATGTATTGTATATTTAGTTACATTTGGTTGCTTTTTGATGGTAAAATATGGTAAATGTAGGTAAAGATACCATACATGGATGCTATGGGATAGATTCTTAAGTTCCATTTTTTTACCCTACTGGTAGTACAAGGTGGGCTGTCTTAACCGATCGTAAGAAATGGGTACCCCTGGGGTTAGTTTGCCCATATAAGTATGGAGTTATGACTCACTACTTATAACTTGTAAGAGGCTCACCTTGTAGGATCCATGAATAATGATCATTATTATTGATATTATTTTGATTAATAATATTATTGTTATTATTATGAATTATGATTATAGATATTATTTTGATATATTAGTATTGATTTGCTTATTATAAATTATTATTATTATATATCTTTACCCACATTCTTTGTTGATTTTTATGGTAGGTAGATGATTTGTTTGTTTTCATTCCACCTGAAAAATCACTGCAAAAGGTGAACAAACACAGCTCACCTGTTGGGAAATGTCATTCCCAACGCTTCGGTGCCAACCCAAAAATCCGAGGCCGCGCTTACCTTCGCCCAAGCGGAGGTTTCTATGGGAAGGGAGTGGATCCGATTTGGATCCGTTTGGTGATGGACATCCAAGGAACCAACCAGTGGTATATGATGGATGTTTCCGAAAATATAGTGGGAAACACCCCCCAAATCATCCCATTAAAAAATAGGGGATTTTCCATTATTACAAACCATCCATTTTGGGGGATTTCCCCCTATTTTTGGAAACACCCATATAGATCATCAGTCCCTATAAGAAAGCTTCCAGTCATTTCCAGTCATACATGGTGAGGTTTTGGGGCCCCTGGTTTCGGCCTTAAAAAGCCGAGGTTCCTCAGGGAGTTTAGGGGGGAACAAAAATACCTCATCAAAAGGTCTTTAAAGATGTTTTTTGTGATTTTTTGATGTTTTGTTGGGGCGTTTAGAAAGAAACAGTGAATGCACCATGCTGGAAGAAGGGTTCCTCAACACAAACTCATTGGCTCGTTGGCATCGAATATCCGACAGAAAGTGGCATGATACACAGTGCGGCTGCGTGAAAGTCTCTTGCAGAGGTTTCTGCTAGGATGTCCATGGAACTTAGTAAATATAGATTATAACTACCCCTATATATGTAGGTTGTAAGATTTGTAAGTCCCAAGAGTTGGCTAAGTAGGTGAAACAACCCAACTTACTATAGCCATGGACATCCTAGTGGCCCCTTTTTTGTGACCTTGTTTTGTGCCCAAAAAATCTCGACCGCTAGGTCGAGTCGATCGAGGCGCCGGAAACTTGGTGGTGGTTTGGAGGGGATGGATTTTGCCTGTGAAGCTTGGTTACGAAGGTGATTTTTTTTTGAATATATACAGTACCCTAGGCATCCTGGCTCACCTTCTGATAATGGTAATGAAACCTAAAATAAGAGCTGAGGAGGTGATTTAACACCCCAATCATCATCTGAGAATATGATTGGATGCTTAGGGTAGTTATACATCAGTAAAGATGGTATTTAGGAACAACACCAAACAACAAAAAACAACTATGGTAGTGGTTTTTCAAAATGTTTTCTCGGGGTGGAATTTGTTTCTTGGACGTCACTGGGAAAGACTTTAGTTTTCTCGTATTTGACCAATATTTTTATTTATAGCAAGGGACAAAAACCGGCAAACAACAAGTGGGTCACCACTAGCAGTTTTCGATCCAAAAAGTGACGAAGTTTATGATCTAAAAGAGACGTTTTTGTTGTATCGCCCTGGGCTTTCTTGGACACATGGGGTTTTTGTAGGTATGACTTCCTGGATACCAAGCTTAAACACCCGAAACACCTCAGGACTTCGGTAGTTTTTCTGGAAGAATATAGGGTTGGGTTGGTTTGACCTCAAGCAATTCATGGGTTGATTCGTTTTTGTGTAACGTGTTGGGGATGCGCGACAAGAGACCGAAAAATCACTTCAGAAAAACCTGTACTGAAAACCAGGATTGCTGGCATTAACTGGGAAGGGCTTCATCCCAAGGAATATATTCATGTTTTTGCGGGTTTTTCCATCATTTGGAAAGTAAGTATGAAGGATGATTTTTGACCTGTTTGATTATTCATGCTGTGCCAGCCATGGTGAAGAAAAACATGTCAATTGTTTTTTCTTTGTCAATCAAACATGGAGATGTTTTTTTCCAAGAAAAGTATCTTAACTCATTGATTCTGTTGTTGGGGTTAGATCCTTGACCCTTAGATCCCCTAGATCCCCCGAAGTTTTTTAAAGATTTTTTATTTTGTTAATAACAGAGCCATGTTTCGGGGGGCACATCTTAGATTTAGCCTTTTACATTTGCCGTAAAGATGCGGTGCTGTTGAACAGCACGTCGAGACGCTATATAACAAAACTAGGTGGTGGTTTCAAATATTTTGTGTTTTCACCCCTATTTGAGGAAGATTCCCATTTTGACTAATATTTTTCAAATGGGTTGGTTCAACCACCAACCAGAAAATTTTAACTTTTAGCAGGGGACCTAAGGGTTGCCGTGGTTTGATTACCGAAGAGTACCTCTGTTCGAGTTTGATTATGCAAGTGTCGCATAACAAAAAACCAACAGCAATCAGGAGAAATGAACACCCAGGAAGTCAAAGACTATCAGAATAATAGACACCAATTCGGGATGATTAAAATTCCCTATTTGTTGATGTCTTAGTCAGCCAGTGGTTTTGCTTTGCAGAAAGTAAGTCAAAACATCCGTTTTTTGTTGCAGGTCATACCATTGGTGAGCAAATTTATCTTCCAAATTTGTTGGTTTCTTCGCTATAGCCCCAAATTTGTCATAGAAACACCGCGGTTAATTATGGTCCAAAGAGCAGCATTTCCCAGAAAGGGTGTGGGTGCTGGATAGGGTGTCACCATCTCTTGGTCCTGCTGATCTTTGGGTTCAAAGCGGTTTCTGCATCATAACAGAAACTGCTTTTATCGGTTGGTAGTTAACTTCCGACGAAGACCCCGTGATCCGTGATTCTTTCCAGAACAACCTCATGAGATTTTTTTCATTAAGATCATCTATATTATACATCATTTTGTTCATTGTCGTCCAATTTTGTTGCTTTTGGTGGTTTTTCTTTTGTCGGACAGTTTTCGCAGCAAAAACCAACCTTCCGTTACCATGAAGTGCAGCTCATCTGCGTTGGTTCGGGATTCCCAGTGGTGAAAAAAAGTTTGACCTTGGAACCACTCCCAGGATGCTGGCTGGCTGCCGAAAATGAAAGGTTTGTTTTATATGGATATTTCTTTCAAAAATCGGGGGAAAAAAAACCCCAAAATGGATGGTTTGAAAATAATGCGATAAACCTTATTAAAATGGGATGATTTGGGGGTATACCCCTATTTTTGGAAACACCCATATTAGAGAAATATTTTTTTTAGTTTGGTGGACTGGGGGGAGGGACTTCCTAGGTTTATAGTCCATCTAAGTCGTATATTTTTTATACCTTTGGTATGCAAACAAAGAATGCGAAACTCCTACCAGGATTGCAGTCAGAACTGTTTTTTTCCCCCGAGATTGCATCAACACAGATCCCAAATCCGAAGTGTCATACCTCCTCATTTGTGGTGGTTTTTCCTTTTACGTGGTGTGTTCAGGGGCAATTTCCGGGGAACCTCCCCTCCAAAAATCTGAGACACCCCACCATCCCCACACATTCTACTCCCCCAATTCGGAATCCTAGTATTGGATGTCCTGCTGGAACTGATCGTAACGATCCGAAAAGTAAGTTGGGTTGTTTCACCTACGAATGGGGACGACTTACAACCTACTTATATATAGGCTAGGGGTTATATTATAGAATCGATTGATCCTAAGTACCAGCAGGACATCCCAGTAATTGGAAGTATGGGAATGGTCTTGGGAAGCAGGGGGCCAAAGGGGCCAACCCATTCGGAGCCTCAATTGTTGGGGTGATTTGTTTAGATGAGGGAGTTTCCCTCACGTCGTGCTGACAAAGGTTGCCAGCCTGGTAGAAGAAAAAGGTGCAGGTTTTTTGTTGGGAAAAAAAGGAAGACCTGAGCCCCAAAACCATGAAAAAAAACAGGTTATTTACCATGAAACCCGCTAAAAATGTAGGGTTTTCGGGGATATCTGTATCCACACCCTGCACAGGATCCATGTATATATGTTTTTTTGTTTGCATACATTTGGTTGATTTTTATGGCGGATTTTTTTTGGGGTTCGAAAGGGAAGAAATTTTTGTAGAGGAACATGGACTTCGTGGCCCCCTCCCCAACAGCTATAGGTCGAAGGGGGAATGGTAGGGAGGTGAAATCCTTACCAGTACCAGTGTAGTCTACTAGGATGTCCATGAAACTTAGTAACGATCCTTAGTAAGTTGGGTTGTAACCTAAGGGAACTACTTAGGGGACGTATCCAACCTACTTATAAAGGGGTGAAATAATCTATTTACTAAGTACCAGCAGGACTTCCTAGTACACATTGTTCTTCTATGGCTTTTGAGGGACCGTGCTCTGACTCTAATCTTACCTTTTTTTTCGGTTGCCTTGACTGTGAGTGGGTGGGTCCGAAAACGACACCATCCCTGCTGGCTGTTGACACGTTGAGGTCCTGGCGACCTTGTTGAACCTGAACTTCGGCGCCAAGGCGGGCGGGCGGTTTGAAGCGCGGTGGGAAAGGTTGGTTTTTGCCAGGAAGTATCAACCCTTTGGTAAACTAAGATAGCAATTTTGTTCAATTGCTGGCAATACATCTTCATTCAGCATTGCTATATGGGTGTTTCCTTAAATGGTGGTACCCCGAAAAACTCCCCTAAAATGATCATTTTTAGTAGGAAAACCCATGGTTGTTGGGTACCAGCATTTTAGGAAACTCCCATATTAGTTTACCGGAGTGTAGCAACTTGATGTATCAAAAAACATGTCGTCCTATGGGTTCTGCTCGGTGTTTTTTTTTGACTTTAAGCAGAAGTTTCGAATGTAGCAAATTTGGAGGGAGTGGGAGTTGTTTGTAAGTTTCGAGGGGATTTTCCTTCCGGTGGAAGTGTTGTCAAGTTGGTTGTTTAAGAACGAAACCACAAAAAGGGGGTTGAAGAAGTTGGGTTAAGGTCAAAAAAGAGGTGTTGATTGTGGACACGAGTCAATTCTTTATTAAGTTGGCAAATGATAGAAAAGGGCTCTTGATTCTTTTAATTCAGAAAAGTGGTTGATCATTTTTTGTTGCACCATGTCTTGAGGCCTGCACAAGCGGAAGAAGAATCAAATGTGAGTGTAAATTCACCTGAGCAATGAAAAAAAACCTGGTTGTTTAGGTCATATAGGGGATTATACTACCCAATTATATGGGGATTTTAATAAGCCAATATAAGGACCCCCATTAACCAACCAGTATAATGGAAAGTAGGAGGGTTTTTTTCGTTGCTCACCTGAGTATCAGCTGAGTGTTGCAACTCTTTTTTGGATCTGAGCAATTTTTCTTCTCGCGACCGGAAACCCCGCCTGCGGGTTGGGAAATCCTCCTTACATGGTGGTTTCTGATCGGAAGGCATCTCCTCCAAAAAAAAAAGTTGGCAAAATTCAGGGATAGGAATTACAGGGAAAATTTGTCCTCCAGCTTCTTTGATCCTGGACCTCAACCTGATCGGACAAGTCAGCTAGTGAAGAGGAGGGACATGATGAGTATGAACACCAAATCCAAGAGACCTGTGGGAGTATGCTGACAGAACAGAAAAAACTGGATGGCAAAACTGATGCGCCCTTCTGATTGCCTTAGCTCAGATGGAGCGGTTCTCAGGGCTGGACCGCCTCTTGACAAAATTTGGTGAGCACCAGAATTTTCAGAGACAGCTGGTTTTTCTCAAATCAGCTATACAGCGATTTGGGGATAGAGGCCCAAAAATGCTGGGTCACGAACAGAAGAACCTGGGAGTAGTTGATTCTGTGTTTTTTGTTAGTTTCAACGACTATTTCTTGATTGGGTTTTTGAGGTCAATGAATTTGACTCAATAGGTGAAATTTGTTTCGTTTGTTGAAATTAAATAAACCTGGATCATCTCTACAGCTGGACATGTCTGATGAGGACCGGGTTTTCCAGGCATTTTTTTCCAGCACAAAAACAACAACATGCTGACAAACCAAATGGTTCTGTAAAACCAACCAGTCATAACTGTGTGTTTTTCAACATGGTTTCTTTTTCGGCAATAACATCTGACAAGATCAACATCCATCCATGTGAGCAGCAACCAGTTCACCTTGGTTCTTTAGTTGATTAAAGGGGATATATGAATCGATCACATACGTTGATGCTCCATGTAGGGATTATTTTCATACATCAGGAAAACTGGAAAAACATTCACAGGGAAATGGCTTGGTAAATATTCCCGTCCCATGGAGCATCTGGGATATAACTGGGTATTTTTTTGTCATAATTTGGTGATAGTCGGACATAATGACGACAGATTTTACCCCCAATGCCCTACAGTTTGCTGTTCTTGAAAACGTCCAAAGACTGAAGTGTACACTAGTGGGGGATGATGAAACAATGTACCAACAGTTATTATTTCATCAGCCGCTTCTATAAGGAGTCCTAAGGAGTCCTATGCACCAACCCCCATTTTTGTTCATAAACAGTACCCCCCCGAAGTTAAACATAGCCACTGAAAAATGATGGTTGGAAGACTACTTTCCTATTGGGAAGGTATCTTTTCAGGGGCTACGTTAAACTTCGGGAGGGTATCTCCTCCAAGTGAAACTAACAGTTCAAGACTGGATAATTGGATGCTTGGAAGACGAAAAAAGCATCATCATTTCCTCTCGGAGTTCCCGGAGCCTATTTTTTTATCGGGGCGTTTTTTTGCTGTGTTCGTTTTATAGGGAAGGTGTGCCATGCCCGAGAACTTGACCATGCTTCGAAAATAGTGTTTCCCTGTGGTGGGACATAAAGTCATCAACCAAATTCCGTAGGGGGTTGATATGTCATATTTATATATGTATATCATATATATTACAAGGGTTCTCCGTCATTACAGGTGGGATGAATTTATCCCCAAGAAGTTGAGAATGACCCTGGCACATGAGCAATGGAAAAACTTGTTTGTTTAGGGTATATAGGGGATTTTACTACCCAGTTATATGGGGATTGTAAAGAGCCATTATGAGAATCCCCATTCACCAATCAGCAGCATGGAAAGTAAGAGGATGTTTTTCTTGTTTTCCATAGCAAAGCAACTAAATGAGGTAACTATGCCATACATGGATCCTATCGGATATGTGTGTTCAAGTCATTTTCGGATTTTTCGTGCCTAAAATCCACAAACAAATCCTTCCCCCCAAAAAGCCTTCCGTCAGGTTCATAGCTCTGAAGGTGCGTCCTTCAAAAAATCCATGGGGAAGGTTTTTGGAACCACCATGGGCCGGGGTACGACTGGAGGATGGATCGGGCACCCCATGACTTGGTTGATTAGGGTGATCTTAAGTCCCAACCACTTTCCTTACGGTCAAAATAGATGGCACAGATACCAAAAGGTAGGCTAGTAAAGGGTCCTTATAAACCAATACGTAGGGACACTGCCATCTATCTTTCCAACTAACTGTACATGGCTTGTTGTAAATTTGTCAGGTTCCGGGTTCCACGGATCCTGGCAGTCCTGGGATTCGGAATCGACTCCAGTCATACCCCGAAAAAAAAATCGTCAATCTTTGGGAGGGGTTGGGAGTCGATGATGTGATCCGGCGGGATCCGGCGGGATGGGTAAGCCGGCCTATAATTAGGTGGTGGTTTCAAATATTTTTTATTTCTATCCCTACCTGGTGAAATGATCCAATTTGACTAATATTTTTCAAAGGGGTTGAAACCACCAACCAGATAATTTTCAAGGGGGCAAATTTGGCAGTTAGTTTCAGGGTTCGTGTAGATGACGTGACCTTTGGCTGGATGTTGGTACTCCATTGCTGTTGGATCTTCCTGGGTGTTTGTTGATTGTTGTTGGATCTTCTTGGATGTTGCTGGATGTTGGTTGTTGTTGGGTGTTGCTGTTGTTGGGGGTGGTACTGGAAAATTCTCTGTTTCTTTTTGCCGAATTACAGCAACATGCGAATTCACTCAAAATACCTGAGCAGGTTAGTTCCCAATGACATTCTGAAGATGGTAGGTTTTTTAAATCACACACACACAAGATTAAAGTCTACACCCCCGAAAACAAAACATGGATACCCAAAATGATGGTTTGGAAATGATGACTTCTTTTAAATATGGACAGTCGTGGTATCTATGTTAAATTTCTCGGGCGTACATATCTCAAAATGAGTGATGGCTAAAAACATGTGAATTCCTCACAGTGAGAAGTAAAGATAGTAAAGGTTTGAATCCCCTACAATCTATAGTGGCCACTGTTACTGGGAGCGGGGGAGTCACAAGTTATACCTTTGTTTTTCAACCCAGTAAATGGTTCCTTCTCATTTCAAGTCATTGATTTATATAGCGTTCAACTGTTTCTGTCAATTGTTTTTTTTTACAAGTTGTGTGAAAATGTCATCTGTGATTTTTTACAATAGCACATATTTATACTTCGGCATTCAATCCAAAACCTACGGTGTTTTGTTGTTGATTGTTATTTTGAAACCCTAAGATTTTCACCAAAACGACCGACCTATAGATATTTTGCCCATAAAATTCTCCCTCCTGCTCCTTTCTGCTGGTTATACAGTGGGTGGGTGGTTGCCAGAAGGATGCCTAAACACCTCACCTCACCAGGGTATTTTTGTTGGAGTCCACTGTTGGTTGGGGCCTTGGCCTCGGGGTTCCATAGGATGCTGGCTGGGTCACCTGGTCACGGACTACTGGGACAACCCAACGGATTTATCCCATAGGATCCATGACCCAATCCGAATCCTTCAGATGTGATTTTTTGTATATTTTTGGTGTGAAAGTTGACACCTGTGACACCTGAGGCCCTTGAAAAAGGGGTTCCATATAGGAAGGGTAATCGGATTCTTGGGGTACATTAGGGTACATTTACCATTTACAAAATCAACCATTATGTAGCAAAATATGCCCGTCCCATCAATCCCATATGCGTATATACATCCCAATTACTGCGTTTCTCGAAACGAAAGTTCCAGGCATCGACGTGGCGTTTGAAGACTTTATTCAACGCCACGGCAGGAGCTATGTTAAAGATACTCAGGTGCCACGTGGTATTCATCATAAGGGAGTGTGAACTTGGGGTTACTTGGAGGATCATCCCATTGTAAGTGGTTCGTAACCATTGTTAGTTTTCGTCCCCTAAGGATTCGGGTTATGAGACCCCTTCCAAATGGCCGAACTCCATGGCGTATTTCAATGGGCATTACTAACTACTTTCTAAGTGGGATGATCCTCCAAGAAACTTGGGGAAACAACTACAAGATGGGCGGCAGGGTGAAATAACTTGAGCAATGAAAAGTACGGGCCCCGGGTTCCTTGCAGTTTTGTAGGGGATGAACATCTACCTAAGTTATGATGTCGGCATTTTTTAAAGAAACCATGAAATAAGGATTCCCATCAAACAACCAGGATTTCATTGCAAGTAAGAGGGTTTTTTTATGACTCACTAAAAGTGGTGAAAGAACCCTATGCAGTGAAACCCATGAATAAGCTACTGAAGGTGATGTTTTACTTTCGACCATGGTAAATGACCAGTAAATCATCATTAAGCCACCATTTGTGGAACAGTATATGATATGTAATACTATATGCATATGTTTTATTTCTTCCAACCACCTTACACAAGTCTAAGTTGAATAATTATCATTGTATCAGACTGCAATCGCCAGTACAGTGGTTTGGTCCTTGTCGTTGGGTTGGTTCTTTCATATCGAGAGCCCTGTAAGTCAAAGACCGTTAAAAGAATAGTCCACCATGCCATATGCCCCATGGCACTGGAATATTTTGCTACATTTGCCTTAAATGTATGATACATATCAGTAAATATTCCGTATATGGCGCATTTGGGTTTTTGAAATCGTTGATTATGAATCCTTATTGAAACAATGGGTCTTTTGAGAAAGACCATTGAATTTGGCCTTTGGACTGTTGGCGGCATGATGTTGAAGTGATAAAACACTTGACAAAAACACCGCAAATTTCATCCTGCGTAACAAGAGTTGTATGGTTCCCATACTTGGATCGTGACTTAGGATCCAATATTTTGCTGCCATGTTCATGGCAAGAAGGTTGATCACTTGCGAAATGAGTTGTTTGTGTTGTCTTCCAAAGACCTTTTGAGGTTTTGTTTGTTGGATACGGTTTTTGGGGTCCAATTACCTCCAAAAACCAGGTGCTCTCTTGGAAGTGTAGATTCATCAAATTGGATTGTTTTAGCCCCAAGTAGAGAAGTAAACATTCCCAAGGCCAAATGACCCAACATGGTGCTGAAACCTTGTAAATAATGGGATATTTAAAAACCATATCAACTGCTCCAGGATTTCTGAACCATCTTTGAGCCTGCAACACTAACCTCGATTTCCTTGAAACTTTGGGATTTCCCTTCCTCAGAGTCGCCCCCAGGAATATCTGGAGCGTCGGGAACTCTTCGCACAGCGAAAGGCTGAAGTCATGCAGCAGAACAATAGGTGCAGCTAATGAACGAAAAAACCTGGTTGGTTGGGTTACATCACTAGGTGGTGGTTTCAAGTTTCAAATATTTTTTTATTTCTATCCCTACCTGGGGAAGGTTTCCATTTTGAAACCACCAACCAGATCAGGGATCATTCAATTACTTATTTGGGGGGGCATCAAACAATGCAAATGTATGGTAGGTTTGAGGGTTTCCCATTCATAGTGCATTGTTTGGGTTGGTAATATAATGACCCCTTTACATAGGGCATGAACAGCTACCCAGATTTTATAGGGATTATATAACAACAAGCCAATAGAAGAATTCCTATTGACCAACCAGGATTTCATGGAATGTCACCTGGTTGGTTGGGTTAGTGTATTTTTTTTTGGGGGGGGGGGCATGAGGTTTATCATTTGAGCAATGAACCTAAACCTGGTTGTCAAGGGTGAGTGTATGTAGGGGATGAACAACTACCCAGTTATATAGGGATTATTTCATAAACGATGAAATAAAGATCCCTATCAAATAGCCAGTATATTTCATGGAAAGTATCCGAGGTTTTCTTTTCCCCGCAGCTCAGGTGGTAACGCTCGACATGAGAACATGACGGACTTTTGCGTGGGAAAACGACGGAAAACATATATGTCTTTATTAATATATCCCAAATACNCCCGCTGAGGTTTGGTCTTTTGAATAAGGTTTTAGGGGCAAAAAAATACCTCCAAAACCAAGGTGCCCAAGGAAGCCTAAGGGGTGGCCCGCTATGGTTCAAGATTAATGTCACCTCAAAACGGATGATTTCAAGTTTTGTTTCAAAAACGATCTAAATCTGGGTGTGTCAAATTTGGTACCCCTAGATGGTGGTTTCAAACATTTCTTATTTTCACCCCTACCTAGGGAAATGATCCAATTTTGACTAATATTTTTCAGATGGGTGGTTTCAAGTTTTTTTTTCCATCCCTTCAAACATGTTCCCCAAAAAGATGAATTGAATTGGCCGTTAAGCCAAAAAAAAACGCAAACTTGTTCTTGAAGGTGAATCAGGTGCCAAGTGGGACAAGGAACATCATTTGAACCAAAGCTTTATTTCTGGAAGTTACCCTGGCCATTGGGGTTTTCCGGAGGTGTAATTATGGCTAATCATTGGTTTCCCTTTCATAAGGCCGGCGATGAAAAACCCTTATGTTTGAGGGGGGGTACGCTAGCGGGGGTGGTGGTTGGTTGATTAGCCACAATTCAAGTTCCAAGGAGGTGCTGAGGTTTTTATTACGGCACAGATGCTTGACAGTGCACCTGTCGGCAAGCGCATCCAATTGACCAAGGAGCAGCTTAAGGTTGGTGAGACCGTCTTTTGTCCGGCTCAGACTGAAAGGATCCATGATCTCGTCAGAGACTTTGGGTTCTTAAAAGTCGAGAACCTTGGTTCTAGGCTCGGAGTAAAAACTGCATCGCTGCAATTTTGTTTTGGCGATTCGGAAACCTTGTGGGCTCTCACAATAAAGTGGGATGATTCCTCCAGAAAGTACGTGCCGTACACACTTTGAGCACATTACCAGGCGATTCTGGTGCTCCGCTTTAATTAGATGTGCAACTGGATTTTCTTCGGAAACTTGAAAAGAAACAACTCGAAAAACTATACGGGTGTTGAGTGTTGTTTGAAAATTATTTTAAACTATATGGGAAAAAACTATGGTAAATACCAATTCCTCTTCCTCAGATGTTTCCTTTAAAAGCAAGACATCGGATTTGGCAGGAGCAGTCGATGGACAGCAGGTCTGAATAAGTTGCTTGGAAGATTTGGAAGACTGGAAGGGGTGATGTTTGCTCAGCCAAGGTCACAATCAGATAGAATATCATACTCCCCTCGGATGAGATGAGAGTTGTTCAGGTATACGCCCTGTTCAACAACTCCTAACTCATGTGGCAATGTATTACAGAGTTGAAATCCACAACTCCTATCTCATGTGCGCAATTTCTAGTGTTTTTGTTGCTTTGAGATGCTGTTTCACGTGGCATGCCCAGTTATTTTTTCGGAAAGGTCATTGAAACACAATAGTTTTGGGACTCACAAAGTTGAGCTAACAGCACAAATTTAACTCACCATCCCTCAGAGGCCCTCAGAGAATCCAGTGTATCATAGGATTATTCTGGTTCTGGTAATAGGTCGTAGAGATTGTATAACCTCCAAACGAAGGCAAGGACTCTACCTGGTATATAAGCGGTATATGCTGCCTGTTGGTGTGATTATTTGCTACCTACCACCTTCTACAAGAACATCAAAAATCCGTTCAATATAAACTTTAGCTGGAATGATGAATCTCATTTCTTGCTATCAGCGATGTGGCTAGCAGGGGGTCCCTTACATATTTTCTGTTTAAAATGGACTTTTAGAATATTGTGACAGAGGGAAGCAGGGTGATTTTTTTTTAATACATGAATATTGTAGTATCCAATTGATTGATTCTATCAAGAACACCTGGATAAAATCTGTGATTTTAAATAATTCATTCCATGGACTAAATTGGCGAGTGGTGACCGAATAGTATACTTCCATGGAAGGCACGCAAATATTGAATCTTGTTTGCCAATCCCTAGGCCTCAATCCTCATATTCTCAGATGATGATTGGGGTGTCCAATCACCTCACCATAGTATTTATAGGTTTCATTTTCAACCATTCCCAGTTTCGGTTTTCGCCAGGATCCCCATAGGGCTACTCACGTTCGGCTACTCACTGGAAAGACTCTTGACACCCCAACAAAAATTCACCATTTTGGCACCCAAAGTAGATCTGGCCGAAAAGAAAAAATCAAATCTTTCCAACCATCCATAGCCAAAAAGAATCCCCAAGGACCCTCCAATTTAAGGGTGAATGAACCTGTGTTTTTTGCACCTCAGCCCCGCCTGGCCAGCTTGCTTTGAGGTTCGCAGATTTCCGACCGGAGGAACTCAAGGCCTTGCATGGCTACAAGCCTTCGCAGGTTGGTGGCCCGATTTTTTTTGGGTGTTTTCGGAGGTGCTGAAAACGGTGGATGTTGCTTAGGAAAGTATAGATAAAAACACAAACGACGAGTGAGTTGTGGTGATTTTTGGACTTGTTGTTGTTGTTGGACTTGTTGGACTTGTTGGACTTGTTGTTGTTGTTGTTGTTGTTGTTGTTGCTGTTGTCGTCGTTGTCGTCGTTTCCCACAACGGTTTTGGTTCGTCCTGTCAATAGTCTATCTTGGCGATTCCAAGACATGAGATTCAAATTTTGGTAGGTGACATAATGAACCTTGATTTGTTGGAGGATCATCCCAGCTAGTTTCAGTGGTTAGGATCACCCTCATCCATGTCAGCCATTCAGAGGGGTCCCACGTTGCCTGATCTTTAGATGACGAAAAGGATCACCATGGTTATTAACCCTTACTTGGCCAATGGCTAACCTGAAAAAACTTTAAACTTTTTGGGATTGCATATGGGCCGTAGGGAAAAAAAATCGCCGTTTCAAACGGCTAAAAATTCAGGGTCCTAAGTTAGGCTAAGTTAAGTGAGAACCATTCACAGTCGTCATGGGTTGTTCCATCCTCCAAGTTGGGGATGCAATCAAAAAGGTCCCAACAGACTCATGGGGCAAACCACTACTGCGTTTCAGGGAAAGAACTGCAATGATTCACAGATGTTTGTTTCAACACGTGAGGAGTGAGCAAAACCCATGGGATTCTGAATGCTGTTATTAACTGGGGTTTCTGTCTCAAACCCTGGTTATTTGCGTGTTATATTCGGGGGATTATACTACCCAGTTATGTAGGGCTTGTAATGGGTCACTAGAAGGATCCCTATGAACCAATCAGTAAGTAGAATGGAATGTCAATATGGGTTTGGTTGCCGTTGCTCACTTGACTATTCCCCCCACCCCCCAAACCCTAGGGATCCAATCACCTTATTGTCAGATTGATGATTGGGGTGTATAATCACCTCCAAAACGAAAGGTATTTAGCTTCCATGAAACCATTCTCAGTTTCAGTGAGCCAGGATCCCTAGGGTCCGAAACCCTATGAACATGGATGATTTAATGATCCCCTGAATTTAATGATCCCTAGGGAGTTGAAACCAGCAACTCCTTGAAGTTTTTTTCGCTCCAATCCCTTTCTGTGTGTCTTGCTTTTGGCCTTTTCCAAGTCTACGAAAAGGTACGTGACACTGGACTCTCCTTGATGCAAGAGGTGGGAAAATGCTGGGGACAAGTTGCCTGGGGATGGACTTTTGACATCAATTGACATCAAATCATCAATCAATCCATGGAAGTTCAAGAGGCAACCATTAAAATAGTAGCAACCCCAGTTATTGGATGATTAACTAAGTGGTGGTTTCAAATATTTTTTATTTTCATCGCTACTTGGGGAAGATTTCCATTTTGACTAATATTTTTTAAAGGGGTTGAAACCACCAACCAGATTAAGATTCCCTACGAATTAAAAGATAGTCGACTTGGTGAAAACCGATTTTTTTGATGGTCGACTTGGACAGTCTAGGGTCATGTTTAAGCAAAGATTTGTTTTCTGTTTGAATTTCGGAGTTTGTGATCAACTTCAAACCCCAAAGAGCTAGTTTAAAGTGGACGGAAATGTAAAGCAGGATTAGGTACATCCCAATTGATAGCCAACCATTTAAAAAAGCATTGCTTGGCTTTAGGGTACCAGGAATCTATCGGTTGATACTGAGACTGGCACTTTTCTTTAATTTCGAAAACAAAATCATAACAACCCAAATTTTGGATGATACGAATTCCCGTATACTAAGAAAATCCCTATTCTATTCACGGTCGACTTGGACTTCTAGGGAAAATGGAAGGATCACCTTTAAAAATCCTTGTCGTTTGGCGAAAACAACCTGTGTTTTTTTAAAATAATTTGGACTGGCAGGGTCGGTTTTTCTTTGAACCCGTGTCAGATTCGGTGTGTTAAGCATTATATTGTTATGGAAAAAGTACCAAGATGTTAGTTTGGTGCATCAACTATATGTTAACATGTTTCCAGGGTCGATTTAGACTTCCATTTTTTTTTTCGATGTAGAGTTGTTTCAAGTGATTATGGCAAACCCCGTAAAACATCCATATACCGCAAGGTGGGGGGGGGGTTCAGAANGACTGGCAGGGTCGGTTTTTCTTTGAACCCGTGTCAGATTCGGTGTGTTAAGCATTATATTGTTATGGAAAAAGTACCAAGATGTTAGTTTGGTGCATCAACTATATGTTAACATGTTTCCAGGGTCGATTTAGACTTCCATTTTTTTTTTCGATGTAGAGTTGTTTCAAGTGATTATGGCAAACCCCGTAAAACATCCATATACCGCAAGGTGGGGGGGGGGTTCAGAATCGTTGTTTTTATGGAGTTATCCCTAGGCCTCCTTGTACACCTTGGGGTACAACACAATAATTATTCTTAGACTCCAATTGTTGCCACGGCTTCCCAAACAGAATGCAGCCGAATATGTTTGGGTTGGATAAAATATTGAAGCCTTTGGTCTTCCAATCATACCTGCTGAGGTAGAACATGGTTGGTGGTGTCAAATATTTTCACCATTTTCACCCCGAACCTTGGGGAAATGATCCAATTTGACTAATATATACCTACCTGTGGAATCAAACCACTGTCTTTTTTCCAGATGTTTCAGAATTTATAAGTTATCCATGTAGCAATCAGAAATAACCAGTTTTTTTGTTGAAGATGTGCAACGACCAGAAATTTCATCAAAGCAGGAAACGACCAATAATTTCTTCAAGTATCAGGCCATAAGGCCATATATCGCCCAAACCTGTACTTTGATCACTTAGATGCCCCTCACCCTATCCACCCTCATCGCCATCAGTGCCCTGCGCTTCAGGGTCAACCGGCTCAGGAAACAAAGGTGACACAAGGTCACTCAAATCCCTATATAGCCCATCCTACCCCTAGCAAGTTGAGATAAAGATTGGGAATCCAGTAACAAACACCCTTGGTTGCAAAAAAAAAGTTTGAGACTTCAAGTATTGCCCGTTCTTATTTGTTGCTCTTGCCCATTTGGTATTGCCATGGGCCCTGAACCAGCTTTACTTTCTTGATGATGCCACCCTGGCTTGCTTATGGAACCAAGTGGGCAGCTGCCTTTTTTTCCCTCACTCATTGGCCAACCCTTCCATCTGCGAATCAGCAAATGCCAGGGTCCTGCCAAAGCAAGGCCGATTGTGAAACAACAGGTAAGCCAATCCCATTGCCCTGCATTTAGGTCTGGTGTATTTTTATTCCAAGGGGAAAAGTATCTAAAATGTAAATATAAAACATTGCGAGCATATAGAAGAAACATGTAACACTATGATTGGGCACTAGAAGTTGATGCAACCCAGCAAGAATTACTGAAGCCATTTTGGGATCAGGTGAAAAACCAGTTCTTATTGCCCTTTGCTTGTGTACCTCATGACTTGCATTCCCCCTATGCTGCAGCAAGTAGATATGCAGTGGGAAGCACAGCGAGATCTTCGTCAGCGCTGTTCCAAGGGGCTGTCTTTGATGGTGAACGTCAAGGGGAAAGGTCCTGTTATGGGGAGCTTAGCTAACATTACAGCAAATCATGCGGTGTTGGCATCCATCACTGGGCGCATGGCCATGAATGGTGTTATCAAAACCCCGCCAGTTGATCAACTGAGTGCACTAGTGTTTAACTTCTACGTCCTTGCCAACTACCCTGAAATGACCACAGCTGCTACACTAGCACACCAAGATGCATGGGCAATCAAGCGTTGTATGACAACCCTACGTCGAAAGTGGCAGCGTAATGAGACTCCAAGGGTACCTAGCCTAGCCATTGGATAAAGTTTTGCTTCTAGTCCCCAATTGCCAGCTGATGTTTGGTGTCAGATTTTGGGGGTAATCAAATGATATCATTGTAGCATATATAGCCTGTTTTCATTTTGTCTGTCGTATATTTCTCAAACTTGCAAAACTTACATGTTCCCCTTTATAAAGTATTGTATCCTGGCATCTGATCAGGCTTATGAAGTGAACTGCCTCATTGAAGACTATGAGAGGGCTTTCAGGACGGCTCTTCAGGAGCCTTGAATTTGCTTCCATCATATTTTATTTAGTCCCTTTTTGACCTTCAAGCCTTAAGCTAGAAGTCCCTGAATAAGATTGCCTGCAAAACACTTGCAAACTTAGACCCTATACTTTTGACCAGGCGACTACAAAACATATACAAGTTTGCAAGTTTACACTTGAGATTGTCACCTCAAAATAGAATCAAATCCAAACTCAAAATCCAACATCCAAGGCTGGAGAAGATCCTGAAGCTCTGTTGCGGGATGCTGATGTGGATGATATGGCTGATCCCGATGGATCGCCTGCATCAAGTACTGGTGAATCCACTGGTGGTGCTGAGGTCTCTGCACCTGTGGTTGGGGATGCTGCAGGGACAGTTGCCAATGGTTCTGAAGGCACTGTTGGTGAAGGTCCCGTAGAGCCACCCATTGCTGATGAAGTTTCGGAAAGACCTTTTGAAGAGTTCCTGCTTCCAGACAGCCTGCCATTCTGGCCAGCTACCCAGCCAGAGAGTGAGCTGGATTTGGATGAAGTGGCTGAGTCAAAGACAGAGCCTAATCAACCTGAATCTGTTGATGGAAATGGCACAGGCGAGCCGGTAGACTCGGAGACTATGCTGGCATGCTTGAAGTTGAAGGTGCAAGCCAAGCAAATGAATCTCATCTTAGTGGATAGTCTTGTTTTGCCCTTGTCCCAATCTGTCCTCTTACTTTATTTCCACATTCTTTTATACTTAAGGGTTTCTTAATTTCTTTTGTTTGTCAAGTGTTTTGTTTTGTACTCTTCCTGTTTTCTTCTATCTTTTTTGTTTGCATTTTCAATCTTGATGATTTCCAAAAAATATTTCTTTCCTTCGTGCTTCTGTTGGTGTTTGGGTATTGCCGGCTCCTTTGCCATGCCCAGGATGCAGCAAGAGAGATCCACCATGCCTGCCTTTACTGCACCTTCCAGTTTCTTGGCAGTGTTCTCGCATAGCGGGTGTTGGATGAAGTTTTTTACCATCTCTGCCTTCCACAAATACCTAAACCTCTTGCTTTTGCTCCCTTGAAGGGTTTTGTACTTAGATGCGGCTATGGTCCAAGGTGGTGAAGCTGTTGTGGCAATTTCGGATGGAGAGGAAGATCCTGACAAGCTTAGGGAGTTGAAGGCCACACCGATGGATCAGCAGGAGACGATGCCAATGCATGTGAACACGCAGGTCCTGACTGGGGCGATGTTTGAGGCAGCAGCTCAGGAGGAGGTGGCTTCTGCTGATCCCGTGGTGGAATCGACAACCAAGACCAAATCTGGACTGGTTCGTTCCAAGACATTTTTGGATGAGTCCCCACCAAGCAAGGTGGCTTTACTAAAGTTCTACTTACATGGTTTTTATTTGGTTTTTGGCATTCCTGTAGGATTAAAGAGCTACAGTATATAGACACAAGGTTTCAAAAGAATTCCTGAATGTTGGTTGGTCCCTTTTCTTATCTCTCCCATTGCCCTTTTCTTATATGCTTCTACTCCGGCTCAGGTGATCACCAGAACCGATCAGCTCTCTCTGAAGAAAGCCACTGTCGGTGACGAAGAGAAACAGACTAAGAAGGGTAAGAAAGCCAAAGCAAAGAAGGGGAAGGGCAGGAAGAACAAGAAGGGTAAGAAGAGCCCTCCAAAGATTCCTGCTGCTTCTTCTACAGCTCCGGCAGTTGAGAAGTCGAAGGAGAATGGCAGTGTGGGAAAGGGAAAGAAGAGAAAGGTCAGGGCTGCCGAAGCATTGGAAGCCAAGAAGCCTGCAGTGGAATCGCCAAAGATCAAGAATCCCAAGAAGGAGCAGGAGCCTGTTTGCGTGACGCCAAAGACCTTCGCTCGCAGGTACTGCCCTGAGTCTGGCATTGGCGTGCACAAGTGGAAGGGCATTGTTGCATCTTTCCAGGAGCATGTGTCACCGCAGTTGGCAGCTGGCACGAAGACCAAGGCCGAGGTTGACTTTTGGAGGTTTGCGGTGCAGGCTCACAAGGACAAGGGCAGCCCTGATGATGAGAAGAAGTTGAAGATTGTCTTTGGCGAAGCAGCACGGGATTTTCTTCAGCTTTTGAATTCTGTACCTTGCCCTCCTTGAGATGTTTTCCTTTCCCTTCCCTTCTTCACCTCTATATCCTCTTTACTGTTTAAAGCATATATTAAGTAGTCCTGACTTTACTAGCTAAGTACCTGACTTTACTAGCTAAGGAGAATCAGGGCTGAGAAGCTTCACCTTTCATCCAGGGTTTGGCTCGTTTGCTTGGATGGTGCTGTAGCATCCACACGTTGGCTTGAGTAGCTTACCGCTGCAGTATTTTGGGGACTGCGCAAGTGTTTCAATGTTGATGTGTGTTTTGAGGGTTACCTCCAAAGCACTGCCACCCTGCAATTTTGATGCCTGGGTATGGAGATTGGATTTTAACACTTGAAGTAGTGTGACCGAAAACCACTGGAAGTTCATTATTATGGAACATGCTGCTTAGACACTTTTTGCAGCGTGAGATGTGACGCTTGTGGCAATGGTCAAAAACAAAAATGTGTACCTGACACTTTTGCTAAGTTCTCCTCTCAAAAGCCTATAGTCTTAATATTCTTGATATGTTTTTTGATCAAAGAATCAAACAATTGGATATGAGAAAAGGACCTTTACAAGTTCATCCTTTTGTTTTTGTAAGAGTGGGTCTATTATAATTGGTGTTGGGTTTTGCAACTGCACATTGGTACCCTTTAGGGTTTTCTTGGGTAGCCCTCCGCAGGTCATGCCACTACCGGGACTTCGAGGAAAACGTGGCTTTGCTAGACAAGGTCTCATTGAACATCCAGGTCGGTGAACCACCTCCCAGATTCCCCGCCCTACAGGTTGCATATGATATTCTTTCAAATTTTTCAATAGGATCTGGAAACATTGACTTCAGCTGAATTTCATGAAGGGTCAAGTGCATCTCAAATACTGTATTCGTTAAATGGCCTGCAGGGATTGTGCCCAAGGCAGTGACATTCGGTATAGACATTAGTCACCCCTTCCCAAATCAAAACATTCAATAACCTTTGCTGGTTTCAACTTCAAAATGTTTCATGGGGTTGCCACTTTGGTCTTTGGTATTAAAAGAAACGTACTGCCTCATAAACCACCTCAACCAACCTCCGTCCAATGGCGTCCTGGACTGCGGATGAGATTGTTCCCCGGCTTTTTGCCTTGGGAGCACCGAAAGCATCTTGACCAAAACAATCAAACATGTGAATCAACAACTTTACCTTGTTGAACCCTGGGTATTTTTTCTTTGCGTGGCTGTACTAAGATGTGGGTACTTTGTGTACTTCTGGTGCTGTGGAATCAAGATATCGACTTTACCAACAAGGAGATATTTCATTTTGCTTTTTATGTCACAAGCCTAGGATGTTGTAATGTTCTCGTCCCTGACCCAACCTATAGATCATAGCCAACCCCTTTTCAACCTGATGCCTGTACTTCCAGGAGTTTGACTTGATTGAGCACTTCGCTGGTATCGGGATGCTTACCAGGGTGTTCAGAGAGGGTGGATACGTATCAGCTGAAGTAGACAAAGTTCATGGAAGAGGACAAGACATCTTAACTGATTCTGGATTGGGGTTTCTTAACTTCTCCCAAGGTAAGTTTTGTTTTACTTAATTGTTTTACATATAGCTGTTTGTTAGTCCCAGAATTTCATTCCGATGTATTTGAAACATTTTGAAACATACCCTTTTTCCGGATTCCAACTACTTAGCTCAGGGTGTTCATTGCCACCGTGTTGATGGGGAACACTCAAGGGCTTAATGCATTTGTGAATTGGATGGCGCTATTATGCAGTTCCTGGATCAGTACATCCTGTGGAACAACTTGCCGTTCATTTTGCAACCCCCATGGTTTTCTGGAGTATCGAAGTGTTTGGGAGGGAAACCTCATGGCGGCAAGGTGCCTTTACTTTAAAGTATTTGATGAAAGTGATCTCACAACCTATCAATAGAATTGGGTCAACCATTTGGAACATATAGATTCTACATGTCACCAAAATGATTCAAATCCTATTTGTGAGGTGTGCATTCCTGGGGATGTTGGTATATGCCTGTGGCGGTCATTTCGTTTATGAACAGCCACGTTCATCCCTTCTTTTTCGGCATGAGAGAATGATGTGGCTTTGCCGGAAAATCACTGCCCCTAAGATTGCACTTACGTTTGCACATGTGTTTGCAAATAATGGTTACCATGAATGTGTTGAGACCCATGTGGAAATTTTCAATTAAGTCATATATATGAACTATTTGTTTTAATGCGCATCTTAGGTCTACAAGATTCACCTTTGGATGTGGAACTTCGCATCAAGAACTCCCAAACGAACCACTTTGTGGTCCTCCTCAGCGGCCATTTCGGGGTTTTGGAGTCCTAAGAAAATGAACATGAAGGAGTACCAACGAAACAAAGACCAATCCTTCAACCCCACCAAGAAATATATTGACAAGCGTGGCCGCCATAGGTGGCAAGGAACTCGTGATTTGACCAAGACCGGGAACTTGGGCTGAATCAGAAGGGGATGTTTTTTTCTGGAAAGGAAGAATGGAGAGTAGTTGCAAGTGGGCCCCAATACATTTCTAGCACCCCTCAAGACTCAAAACTCCTAGGGTTTTCTCATTAATTGGGGGAAACCGGTTGATGGAAAAAACCTGCACCACTTCAAATGCCCCAAAAGGTTTTTAATACTATATATTAGGTAAATAAAAGTATATAAAACCTATGGGCATCCTAAGTGGTGCAGGATTCTTCCATCAACGAGGGTTTTCTAATTGGTAGGAACCCAAAGAAATGCCAATAGCATCACACATGTTTTCCACTTGTATGCAAACAGTTTTCCAGCATCCATGGTTTGGGATTTCAATAGTCTCAGATTTCATCTGAGGCAATACACGAAACGATTTGGGAGCAAACTTTTGGAATTGTACAAGTACTTCCAGCCTACATTCTACAAGAAGCAAGGTGTCACTGATCATGGTAATGCACTCTCTTTGTTTCAAGAGGCTACTTTTGATGATAGGTGTGAGGATGCTGGGCTTATCTCTGTCATAGTGTACCTAAAAGGGTGCAATGGTTTACGGATTCCAGAAGCTTGGAAACCTTTAATCCCAAAACAGCTTTGAGCGATTTAATTAAGTGGGGCTGTGTTTTTAAACACATGCCGCACAGGCCACCTAAGGCCCCCGGCTACTTGGATGTGTTTGGCCTAGGCTGCCACTGTCAATCGGTGGAAAAAAGGTGGGAGCTTGTTCCAATAGTGAAAGCGTACCTTTTTTCAAATTACTGCTACATGTTGTACTTAGGGCCCCCCCCAAGTGAATGGATTTAGGGCATTTTGAGTGGGTCCTTTTCATGGACACTTTATGGAATCATATCCTTTCCTGGGTAATTGTAAAATATCCTGGATTGGGGATTCAACTTGTGGAAGTTCTTTACTTGCCAGGCAATTCAAACCCCTCCCTTCCATCCTTGAAAACTTCAACCCCTTAATCAGAATGGATAGCCGAGAATACCTAAACTTTTTCAAGGATGGTAGGTTTTACTTGAGGATTGGGATGATGTTGAATGAGGCATAATGAGGCCAAAGTAGATATTTGAGTTTCTTTAATGTTTTTGTTGATGGATCGATGTTCTTTTGATGTGGTTTTATTTTTGAATATCTTATTTTTTTCACCTGGAGCACCCATGTTTCCTAGCTGGATTGCCACTTTCTCACCAGAACGACTGGAAATTTACTCACAACGATTGGAAATTTATTCAAAACGACTGGAAATGCACTCAAACGACTGTTTTCTTTGTTAACCATATTCCCAAAACGACCGGATTTCCCCGGACAAAACCCGGACAAAACCCGGACAACGACCGGAAATACCCGGCTTTTTTCTGATATTTTACTTCCCAAAACTGCTGCCTGAGCTGCATGGGGTGGTTGTGGAGGGAAGTGTGGCGGTTCAAGGGAAATCCAGTAAAAATCGGGTTGTTTGGTATGGAGCGCCCCCTTCTTTCCAAACAGTGGAGTGGCTCTTCCATGGTAGCGGGTATTGACAAGATCCAACAAGTTTACTCTACTGTGAAGACAGAACTTCCTGATGATTTGGAATCCCTTGAGGCCATGATTCAGGAGTGATGCCCGAAACTAAGTGAAATTTCAGCCTGTAGAGATGATGATTTTGAAACCACCTCCTTGATCCCACATGTAAAAATCATATGTTAATGATGTAAGGGAAAGTGTTAGGGCTTTTTACTTCAAACAAACATGATTCATCTCCCTGTCACAGGAGCTTGAAGCCAAAAAGGCAATGATCATCCAGGCTCCGACTGACATCTCGGAAGCTGAGACTCAGGCAGCAACAGCGGAAGAGCTCCTGGCTTGAAGTCAACGGGATCAGTGCCATGGCTGTAATTGTCGTATACCTTTAGTTTTTGGTTGAAACCTTCCAAACACAGTGGGTATATTAAATCCTTTTAGGACATGAAGGACACAGTAGTTTATCTTTCATGGGATTGGTGTTTGAAATGACAAGGTATGAGCAATTGATCGTTGACCAAAAAGCACAAATTTACAATTACGATTAATGTACTCTAGGTGTGGGCTTTTGTAATCAAACCTATGTTCATATACAAATTTATTTGTTCCTGCTTGTTTGTGGAAGAGGCCTCCTACATGTGGAGGTCATTACCTGGAAGTGTCACAAATACTATAGGCCCAAATACGGTCAACCCCCAAATCGGATGTTTATTTCATGTTCTACCACAAGGAATTTTGAAATCCCAAAAAGATTTATATCGATGGGTTTGAATCAGCCCTGATTATAGCTAGGCTTGGGGGTTTGGTGGGTGTACACCTGAGTCTTTTGTGCTTGTGATGGCAATCTGGAACTCGAGCAAACCGGGAGGCTTAAGCTGGAGGCTCTTAGACTTATATATAATATGTTTGATACCACACAGAGAGTCATACTTGTTACCCAAAAAATTTGCCCATTGCAATGAAAGGGTACTGCAATTTTTCACAGGCTTGGAGGTAGCTTGGGGTTTTCAACATAAACTTCTTGTTTAACGATTGGTTTCAGTACACATGGACATTGGCCCCAAATTAAGGCACTGTTTGAGAACAGTGATTTGGATGATGCTCTTGAGGATGAGCAAGTTCAGGCGTGGGCAAATAAACTCATAACTGTGACTGGTATATATTGTTCGTCTGAAATGTGGAAAATTGCCAATTGATTTATACAAATCAAATTGCAACCCAAGTTGGCAGGATTACTTTTCTTCACAGTTGGGAGATCAAGCTGAAAAGCTGGGAGTGGATGCCCCTTATCAGACACCTCCAGCTGATCCCTTTCAAACGCCATCTCCCCAAGTGAAGCCTTCTGCTGGTGTCTACACACCTGAATGCCATGCTCCAGTGGCCACCTGGGCTGCATTCATGGGACTGGTTGATCATGATGAGATTGAAATCATTCCTGGTTTAACTTGAAACCATCTCTTTCTTCATGACCCAAATCTATGTATATAGTTGTGTTCCCCAAGGCAGTGGACGCCCTGAGGGATATTGTAGAGAAGCAACGCTTGCAAATTGATCTTATGCAGTAGCAAATGAAGGTCATGGGGAACCCAACCCCACCGCGGCCTACAACAGTGACACCACCCGCCAACCCTGCTGCTGATGTTACTTGGTGTACATGTCTAGTTACCCCAAATCTGTTTTCAAGGGAATGGTACACGGTACATGGGCCTGAATTTTCTTTCTAGTCCTTGGGTGGCCCAATGCCTTACCAGGAAACTCCTACACCTACTTCTGGTACCAGCACTTCACCTGAGCCACCTTCTGGGGGTGGGGAAGATGACCGAAAGAAACGTAATGCTGCGTCTAAGAAATGCCGTAGACTGTGTGAACCAACCGAACTTGGAGTTCTACGCGTAGATGCTGCCATTCATCAAATGTGGATGCAGAAAGGGGCAGCAAGGGATAAGCTCATTGATGCTATGGTACAGGCTGATGGTGATAAGGATTGGGAGTACAAAGAATACAGTACTGATTATCATGATTGTAATTTTCTCATCAGCATCAGGATAGACCTTAACAAGGATGCCCCTCCCAAATGATGTGTTGCCCTGATCAGGACTCATGGTTGAGAACGGTTGAAACATTCCGGGAATCTTGCAAAGTTCGTGATGTATACACAGAAGGCGGTTACTATTCAGAAAGTGACATGAAAAAGCCAGTTTCTGAAGGAGGGCTGGGATACACACCGAAACTTGGCTTTGCCTGAATTCTATATGCTTTCCGTACTTGGCCAAGGTTTCCCAATCATGGTGGGGTACGTAACATTTCACCCTAGAGCACTTCAATCTAGACATGTGTTTTGCCCAAATATCCATCTAAGGAAGATGGTGGAAAAGGTCGTGGAGTGGTGTGGAAGCAATCCTGGCCATGCACAGACCTTTGATAAAAAGTTAACAAGTTCATTGCTTGCTTTCAACATTCAAAGGATTTGTGCAATTAATGTCCTCAACTCATCAACATAAACTGTTGGCCCTAAGGAGGAACAAGTATGATCCTGATATCACCGAGTATTGGGTTGACCATCGCACTCATGGGAAAAAAGGTACAGAAGAACGGGATGGATTCTCTGACAGGGCCCACACAAAAGGCCTTGCTGAGGGGGCCCATCTCAACACAAACCCAATTGATGATTGGGACCTCCGCGGTGCCGGTGTTTGCACTGTGGAAGCTGGTAAGGATGTAACTTGGATGTGGAATACCTGATCTTTCCACAAAATAGTTTTGCACATGACAGGGTAATGGCACGGTATCAGTATTGGCTTAGTTCAACCAAATTTGTGGGACAACTAAGGGTGCTGAAACCTTGGATCGCTACATGGCATCTTGCATTAGTTCTCGGGACAAGCTAGGCAAGTTCCTTTCCAAGATTGACAGGTCAGACCATGTGGCAAACACGTGGCCTGATGCACTAATTTCTCGTGAAAACACTTGAAGTTGATGACTGTATATTGTGAAAAGGATTGAAAAGGTTCAGTCCCATTATCCTTCTACTTAGTTAGCTGAGGGAAGCCAAGAAAATGGAGGCCACCATTGCTTCTCTGGGATCCCTCTATGATGATTTGGCCAAGAGCTCTGCTGATCTCAAGGTTTCAGGAGACTATTCCAAGATACTTGGATACCTTTTACTGCATCTTATTCAAACTGTAGAGGATTCACCCACCTTGTAAACCAATTAAGATTGCAAAAAGCCCAGGATCAAGAGTTCGGTAGAAAAGAAATTTGACGAGGTGAAACGTGAGCAACTTGGATACAATTGGCAGGCCCCTTCTGCTTGGGAGTGGTTGGCATAGATAGCCCAAAACCTAACATGCACCTTTAAGGATAGCTTTGGCAGTGGCACTTGAGATGAAGAACAAGACACTAAGCTGCAATCCTGCCCTTTCGATTTTGGAAAACACATGCAGAAATAAAGAATCAAAATATTGATTTAAACATGGTTGTATTGGTTGTCGTCGAAACTTAGGAAGGTGAAGAAAGTATCTACCAAACGTGGTGGTGGTGGTGGTGGCGACACTGAAGTTCCTGAAGCCCCGGCCCCGGCCCCTGCTGATACTTCTGGGGCTGAGCCTCCATCGAAGAGACGTAGGAAGAAGGGAGCCTAGGGTTGAGGGTTGTCCATTTTTGACAGTTGGGTTGACCAGCTTTCTTTCTGGAACGGTCAAATTTAATTCAGCTTAGGTCTGGGACAATGCACAGTGTACCAATACGAATTTGAAACTATCATATATCATATATCAGATATCACAGCTTTTTTGATATCATTTGTGTTGGGGTGGTTGAAAAGTCAATGGTGCTTCTCCCAAATGCTGCCTAATTACAATCTAGATGAATTTTGTACAGCTAGCAATTGTGGTGATTCAAGGTGACCACATGTGCTTTGCGGTAAAGGATGGTGAAAAGGATTGTCTTCTCTTGAACAACCAACAGCCTGTATTTCTGTATCTTACCTCTGTACATGTCCAGGGGTAACTTCTAAAGCTTTTGCCTGTCCATATTGCCCACGCAGGTGAAAAACGTGTCGAAGCTGGAGAAGATGTGAAGACTTTGGTGAAACAACTTTCTATGGGGGTCGTGACCTCAATGTGCAGTGCACCCTGCATCCTGTTGTGGTATACTTTTTGGGGAATGTAACTTTCTGATTTCTATTCTTGGGCTCAAATCGTTCAAACCCATTAGGGGATGTTTGTGGAATGTGAAGTACCCTGATGATGGTCAACACCAATCGCTATGCCGAGTTTATGGAAGAACACTCCAGCATGTTTCCTTGGCATTCTGACAGTGATACTGAGCTCCCCTCCTCGGAAATGCAGCCTATGAAGAAACAAGCACGTGTCCATCCAACCTTGAGTGAAGCTGGTGTCCATATCCGGGAAATACCCTATGAGAAAAACTTAGCTGGAAAAGTTTTGCATCACTGCCTAGATAGTGTTGCCCGTCTACGTTCTGCAACTGGTGGGGAACAACTAGCTCTATTCAAAATTGGGATTACGCATGATTTCCATTCACGATTTGAGCTGTACAGGGAAAAGGGCTGGCAAAAGATGCTAGTCATGTTTTCTTCCCCTGAGTTGGGGCAAGTTGAGATGCTTGAAGCATCTCTCATACTCCATTTTAGATGCTGGCAACAATGCCGAAATGTTTCCAAAGGTGGGGAAGGGATGAGGACATCTTGTTTTACAGCTAAATTTCCCCCTCCATATTTCTGTTACTGTGTAGCTGCTAGGGCGGATTGTGGCCACAGTGTCTTGTGATGTTTGGTATGCGGGGAAAAATGTGCTATTATGTGCCACTACTGCATGAGTATAGGACTGAGCCATTGCAACCAAATATAAGGGATTCTGCTAAGTAAGGTGTACCCGCCACTTCTCTCTCACTGCCATTGACCTCTCAGGCCCCAGCCAAACATGTGGCGGAGATTGCAGGTGCCTTTGCTGGGCGTTCTGATGATCCAGCCCTTCATTCAATGGCAGGGTGCCCTGAGAGGGATGCTGAAAAAGCTATGCAAAAAGCCCTGACAAAATTTGACCTCACTTTGAGTGTCCCAGTAATGTATATAGATGTTGGTGGTGAACACCCTGTCCCATGTTTGAAGCCAACAGACTATATTCAAACAATGAGTGATCGTGGCTACCTCCATCGGGTGCTTGGATGTTCTGTTGATTCATGTGACTTGACTAAGATCCAAATCAATATATGTTTTTTTTGCAATGTTTATACGTCATATGTTCTTTGCCCTTTATCTCCACACCAACTTCCTTTGCAGCCATCCCTTCCTTAGGTAAACATGTGCTCCCTCAATTCTGGGCACGCCTCAAAGTTTTGGAGCCAGACCTGCAAGTTTTTCGTGATTTGGATGCAGGTGTGCTAGCTGACTCGACACTTGTACCATTGCTGGTACATGGTGATGGAGGTCGGACTTTCAAAAGAGATGAACTGATGGTAGTTCAGTTTCAGCCAGTCTTGGGACAAGGAACAAGGAAAAGTTGCCTAGCAAGGCCAGGTTCCATAGGGGTGAATCTGAAAGGACATTCATTTACAACCCGATTTCTTTTTGGTGTGATGCAAAAGGTGATGTATTCTGCTGACCCATTGACTTTCCAATGCTTCCTGGAAGAATTTGCACGGGATTTGGAAAAGCTCTACTATACTGGCATTTACCATGAAAGGACTGCAACAAACTTGAAATTTGCAGTTATAGGTGTTAAAGGTGATCTTCCCTTTCTAGCAAAAGCTGGGAACATGAACCGGACCTACTTACACATTCGGAAACATCGACCTGGACCAAATTCCAAACCTTTGACTGGGTGCTGTTGGCTATGCCTTGCAGGGTCTGAGCGAGCTGATGGCACCCCTGTTCCTTTTGAAGACTTTTCCGATTCAGCTTTGTGGTTATCAACAAGGGGCACTTCCAACATGTACCCATGGGAAAATTTTCCGCCCTTTGTACAATACCTCCCATTCTCTTTGTCGGATGTGCCTGGTTTTTTCAAGCTTGATGTCCTCCACATATATCACCTGGGCATCGGAAGAGACTTTTCAGCTAGTAGTCTGGTCTACATCCTGACAAACCTCTATGAAGGCAGCAGTGTCCCAGAAAACCTTGAGACGGTGAATGCTGATTTGAAACAGTTCTTGAAAGAAACAAAGAAACATATTCATTTCAAGAAGCTCTCCCGTGACATGCTGGGTTTTGCATCCACATCAGTGTATCCTTCTGGTCATTGGTCGAAAGGAATGGACACGCCCATCATGATTCAATTTGTGGGATGGCTACTGAACAAGTTTGATGCCACTTCTCGAGTTGATTTATTGCTAAAGGCAGGATGTGACGCAATTGATGATTGCATGACTACCATGTTGTCAGCATCGCTTTGGATGACCCCCTTGGAGGCCCAGTCTGTGGGGCTTGGTGCTGTGAAGTTCTTACGAGTCTATGGAAAAATGGCTTTACACTTCTGGAATGAAGGCTGTTGCCTGTTCAACATGGTACCAAAATTGCACATGTTCCATCACCTAGGACTAAATGTCCTAGATGCTGTTAATAGTGGGGCACAGCATATAACAAACCCATTGATATATTCGACTTTTCAAGATGAAGATTTCATTGGCAGGGTTGCCCGCCTTAGTAGGCGAGTTAACCCTCGCCTTCAAAGTTTGAGAACAATCCAACGCTACTTGGTGTCTACTCGGCATGAACTTGAGCACACGGAAGATCCTAATTAATGAAATTTGAGAGATCCGATCTAGGGTTCCAGGCATGGGCTTTCACAGGCATTGCTCTATGCTTTCGAGGTTGAGCTTGAGCCAGGGAAAGAAGGAAAAACTGGGGAGATCTGGTGTTGAAATACAAGTGCTGTGGACTTACTGGAATCACCTGGTTGCCCCTATGTCAAACGACCAAAAATTTGATCAAGGGTATAGAACGACCAGAAATCTGATCATATATATTTCCAAATCATGGAACCCTGGTTTCTTCCAGGCGACCTGAAATAAAACAACTTCCAGGCTGAAGGTAGAACGCCAAGTGTCCTATTTTTTTAGGCAACTTTACCCCTAAAACCAGCAACTATTGCCTTAAAAATAGGGCACGACTGGCTTTCCAGGTATTTTTCAAAGGGGTTTGTTCAACCACCAGGTAGAGAAGCTCTTTGAGTAGGTTTTTTGTTGTTGGGGGTGTCCAGTCATACCTGTTGAGGTAGAAGGTCGATTTTGGGTAGGTACCTTATCGGGTCCAGTCATCATAACCTACAAAAAAACCAAGGTTTGTCTCCCAGGAAGCCTTACATTTACCATCAAAAATCATGAAAATGAATGGAAGCCACTCAGATATACATTTACATTGACCAAGACCCAGCATAAACCTTCCATAAAAGGGATCAACCACCATGATCCTTCCTTCCTGAAAGTGGTTGCTGGGTGATATTGGATTTGCAGGCTGAAGATCACGCCAATCTCAAGGTAGCCTTGCCAGACAAGGTACGGGGCTGGGAAGCAACGTGGTGTTTTTCACAGGTAAGCTGCGGATTCTCGGAGGGCACGGAAATAAGGTTTCCATATCCTGGGGCAAACCGGAAAATCATCCGACTCAAAAGTACCCAAAGGGAAGAGATATACGGTCTAATTTCCAGGAGGGGTACCATTTGAGATTTGTTTTTTTTTTTTGCAGGAACTGTTTTTTTTCGTCAATATTATTATATTATCTTGAAAGGTGTCATCACTAAATTGTAAAAATACTGGTGGTGACTGTTGCTGGAAGTTTTGTCATCCAAAAGTGTGTGCAAGAATCTCTCGACAGGGGCAGTCATCATCCTACAAGTCAACTTATCAATTATATAGAATACTTATCTTCCAAGTCCTGCACCGGATCTATATCAAATAGAAAACAATCAAAACACCTTCTCTCAAAATAGGAAACCGCTGACATCTACCAAACATTCACATATTTTTTTTACTTTCGGTGGCTTGCTTGGCCAGAATATCTAGAATGACACCACCATCTCGACTTTGCTCCAAAATCTTTTACCAATTTTTCCACCATCTTCTCCTACATGACGAGTTGGGTTGGATTCTTTGAGATCTCACCCAGTGGGTTTGGGCCCGGTTGGGCCTTCTTCAGGTGGATTGGCGACATTTGAAAGATGCATCGGAGATTGTGGATCAAGGATCTTGTGGATCTTGTTGGGCCATCAGTCTCTTGGCATGGAAAAGTACGATCCGATGGGGGAAGTACCAAACCATGGATTTTTGTTGGGAAGTTTGGAGTTACGAAGATCCAAAGTCTGTGAGGGATCTTTTGTTTGGTTTGGTTATAGCTAAAATCTGGGTAAAAGCACTGCAGTAATGAAGTAAGTTGCCTAACACATGTTGCAACCTATATGATAAGCAGTTTTTTGTTAATAAGCTTTAATCAAATCCCTTTCCCATAGGATGATATGGGCATGTTGTCTTCCAACTTTCATTCATTCACCTCAAAGGGAAGCATCAATTCGCCGTGTCGGTGTAAATATACCAACCATGAGCCCCCTTCCAACCCATGGAAAATATATACAGGTTTTGGCCAGCTAAAACCCAGGGTTATTTACATGTTATTTACCATTAAAAAAACCCTAAACATGTAGCTAGGTGGTGGTTTCAAATATTTGTATGTTCATCCCGAACTTTGGGGTTTCATGATCCAATTTGACGAGCATATTTTTCAGATGGGTGGTTCAACCACCAACTAGACATGGCTTGAGCCCCCCAAAACGGATGAAAAATCAAGGTTTTGGCCACCTAAAAACCACGTTCATTTAAACATTTACCAAAAAAACTCCAAAATTTGCAGGTTTTGTCACCAAATATTTCAGGTAACTAAAATGGAGGTACTGAACCTTGTAAGGCTATTTTGGGGGGATGGGTTTTCCCTTACATATGCCGTACATAAAGCTACCTGCAATGTTTGGTGATTTTGGGTGCCTAGCCATGAAATAGATCCCATGAGCTTTGAAGCTCGTGAAAAAACGGATGCGTGGGAACCCACCTCAACTGTGGGCACTGAAAAGTCGTAGGATTTTGATGGTCAAAAAATACCATTTTTCAGAATAAGAATATATAGCCCATACCATCTATGTATGGTATATTTAGCATATATTTAGCTACATTTACCATGAAAAATATGGAAATGAACCAAATGTAGGTATAGATATACCATACATGGATGCTATGGGTAGGGGAAATCCCGGATTCTTAGGACATATCTGGATTGTCAAGGTATGTAACCTTACCGGTCATATGCATTTGTGAATCAAAAATATCAAAAGTTTGTTTTTTGGGTGTTTTTGTTTGGGGGTGGATGTAGGGATATGTTCACTATGGATGGATATGGTAGGATTCGGTATTTGCTACATCCAATCGAGACTTGATGTTTTTTCAGAAATGGTAAACTGCAAGGTAAATTTGACACATAGATTGTCCATTTGGATAAACAACTTTGACGCAACATCACATGTTTTTGGATCTCCCTTCCACTGGGAATCCAACTCTCAAAGTGGCACAAAGACTACAGGGAAATCGAGGGTGAAAGGTGTCATTCGCATCAGATGTTCATTTAAGTCACGCATTCCCTGACAAACAAAACGAACGCCTGGCACCTGAATACCCATAGGATCCATGTAGTGTATATTTATACCTGCATGTACCATATAAATTAACCAGATGTAGGTAAATATTCCGTGACATGGATGGTAAGGAGTCTTTTGGAATAAGAGCCTCCGGCTTCAGTTTGACCAAATATTTGAAAAGTTTCCATTTGCTTTTGCTTATTTGATTTTCTGGTGTATGGTTTGAGAGTCATTTCTGCACCCCTTTTTTTCGCTCAAAAAACGATGAATCCTTTGAATCTTGCATCGATTTAGGTCAGTCACTGAAGGTCATTGGTTTCTGTTGAACCACCACAGAGTTGAGGGATGACCTTGTAGATGTGTGGCCCGGGTTCATCTGGAGTTATATAAGGCCGTTTAGTGGTTTTTCGTGGGTAAAAAATGTGATTTTTTGGATCGGGCACTCAAACCTGGAATCAAAAAAATCAATAATTGTGGCTTGTAGAAAAAATCAGCAGGGATGTATTGCACCCCCCGAAGGTTTAACAGTTCGCCCCTGAAATAAAGATGATGGTTAGAAGACTACTTTCCTTTTGGGATGGTAATTTTTCAGGGGCGAACTGTTAAACTTCCAGGGGGTAAACTGTGAAACCCGGTAACGAATGCAAACAACAAACCTTGCCTTTGAACCTTTGGCAAGATTTTTGTGATCAATTCGTACTTCAATCACCCGCCTGTGTTTGCAAAGTTTTAAAGCTCCGAGGTGCGACAACTGTCTTGAACGCACACAGCGAAATTCATCGGAATAAGGTGTCGGCCTTGGAGCTATGGGTTTTTGGAAAGGGGATGTTTTGTGGAGATGGGGGCACGTGCCGTGACATGGGATGTTTCTCTTGGTGATTTTTTTTTACGGATGGTAAATCCCATGGGATGAATTTCACCATGAATTTCACCACCAATTTTGTTAGAATACTAGGATGTCCTGCTGGTACTTAGGATCAATAGATTATTTCACCCCTATATCCTTAGATCATTTTAGTCTCTTCATCACCTGCCCCTAGTTTTCCAAAAATTCTTCCTGAGGTGAACGGTGTTTTGGGTATGATATGTTTTTTTGGGGGGTCCAGGTGAGTCATACCTCCAAGGTCCAAGGTCTCCGTTTGGAAGCCTATAGGTCAATGGAGTTTCCTGGTTCCCTCAATAGGTGGTAGGTACCATATAATCCCCCAATTGGCAGTATATACCACTTACATACCACTTATATATTGCCTATTGGGTTAAATATCACCTACCACCTACTAAGGGAACAATCGAAACAGCTATTGCATAGGCTTGGTGCTCGTCTCGTTCCAAATCCGTAACCCAGGCAACCCGCTTCAGCACTCAAGAGATGGTCAATTGCGTCAGCCACCACCTGGGGGTTGTGGTTGGGAAGCGTTGTGGGTTGGCTTTCAAGTGGATGTGGATGCAACAAAACCCAAACAATCCATGTATGGTATATTTCCCTACATTTATCATAAAAATCAACCAAATGTAGGTAAATATACCATACATGGATGGTATGGGAAATTAGGAAGATGCATTGTACACCCCTGATGTTGAACAAGGGCCTTGAAACATCGTGGCAAAAAGGAAACGATCCTCTGGGGCACAAGGTTTTTTAATGTTTTTGTTAGGGGCAAAAACTCCTAGTTTTGGGGAGGTACACGGAACCTGAGCTTTTCCATGCTACCTGGACTTTCGGAAAGGTTCACCGATTCACCACATTTCGAGTCGACATCAGTTCAGCGTCCATTTTCAACTTGTCAGGTGTATGGTAGGTGTACTGGGACGTCCATGGTACCTAGTAATTAAAGTTTTATACCTCCAGAAAAACCCGAGAAAAAAAACGAAAAAACGAAAAAAACCTTTGAGGAAATTGCGGGATCTCAGGACTTTTAGGTCTCCAGTGGTTGTTAGTTACCACCACTTACCAACCATATATTTGGCCAGCCGGCAATTCTGCTGATGACCTTGGGGTAGTTGGGTGATGTTGGTGACCTCCAATTGGCAGACCACATTGAATCACCGGGAATTTAGATGAATTTAGGCTCTAAATGTTACGGATGTTTTTTTGGGATTGTGAATGGTTTTTTGTTTGGAAAGCATGAATGATCAGTTTTCTCCGAGTGAAATCCGGGATATTCCATTTTTTTGCAAAGTGCAATCCCTATGAAAAACTTCCTGTTGCAAATACCTTGATGGAATATAAACATGTGTTTTATAAATTGTTTTATCTATACAAATAGCATGTGCGTACATGAAAGATTTTTTGTAAATTTCAAACATGTCATTCAATGGTTGTACATCTATATCCAGCACCTTCCTTTCGGGGTGCCGTCCTTAAACCCTAAGAAAGATGGTGAATTGACACCCGTTAAATCCAGAACCATTTGGCACCCTTCCATTGGAAGGTCGAGGCCTGGACCCTAAAGCCTACCATTTTTTAGTGGATGGGAATGGTGATTTCCAACCATTTTTTAGATAAAGATTTGGAGATATTGGGAAAACCTGGAACCCTAAGTTTAACCGTTTTTTTAATGGATGGAAATGGTGAAACAACAACTTTTTGAATAAAGATTTGGTTCATCATCCAACTGAAACAACCATTAAAAAGTGGATGTTTAGGGTACCAGCATTAGATATGTATGGGCAAGTTTTCTGTGTTCTCCTTTTCGAGCTTTTGTTGTGTTCTGCAGGTACCAAATCCCCAAGAATGCGGTGGACAGGGTGGATGTCAAGGAGCTACCGTTGAGTTAGGCATTGCTTGGGCAGTGCAGCATCTTGGTCCAAATTTTCATGTGGCTTGGGTGTTGTTAGGTCCCAAGTGTTTTTTTGTACACCAGTGTAACTGCTATAGGTGCTGGTTTCAAATATGTTTTTTTAAAAATTTCACCCCGAAAATTGGGGAAGATTTTTACATTATTTTGACGTTCATTTTTTCAGATGGGTTGGTTCAACCACCAGCTAGTTTTTCATGTGGATTGGGTTTACAGTCAGGTCCCACTAACTGTTTAACACCAGTGTATAACAACCTCCATGAAACGGCATGGTATGTAAGTTAGCAAGGCAGCGCAAAGAAGGCCCCATAAACTGCGCTGTTTTTTTACTACATTCGGCCCCTTCTGAAAATCCCCTTGATATTCGTGGCACAAAGATATTCATCCCAGATGTGGATGATGGTGAGGATGTGTGTTGCATCAAATGTATTTTTCTTCTTCTTGGCAATAAAGAGATGTACGAATGATTCGGTTTTTGAAAAAATACTTTCTTGACAGGCGCCAAAAAAACCCAACATGGGACCCTGAAACCATGGAAATTTGGAGAAATAGATTCCGAAACTTTGGAAACCGATCAATTTTTTGAGGGTCTTTGCCCGTTCGTTTTCGGGGAGGATACAGTACCTTTTACCAAGGCAACCAACAACAGTCACACATCTACACTCGCTAAAACTGACAGTTTGCCCTTCTGAAAATAGGCAAAAATGTTCCCAAAAAGGGAAAGGTTTGTCTTCAAAGGTGCAGGCTGAGGGTATGTGTCCAAAGTGGAAATCCTCCAAACTTGGGTCCAACTTTCCAGCTTGGACATTGCGCATATAAGTTTACACTTAGGAGTTGTCTTTGTCATATTCAGTGGTAGATCTTTGCGCTCATGTGGCATCTGGATTTTTTGCGCCACATGCAGATGATGTAATTCCAAAATACATATGATGACAAACTATCTTTACCCTAGACATCAAGTCATACCTCCTGAGGTGAACGGTGTTTGCTTGGTATATTTCTTGCGGTCCAAATACCGAACCTCAGGAGGTGGCCATGGATGTCAAGGGTTATATGTTTACATTTGGACAAATAATAAGAGCCTCGGCCGGCCTCACTTTTGAATATTGTTTATTACAAGTAGTAGGGTAACCGATTGCAAAAAAAAATGGTCGAATGAACTTGGAAAGCTATCTGAACTATTCTCGTTCCAAATGTTCATCAGATCAATGTGAATGACCCCTATACCTTCTCTATCCTTTTCTCTTGGATTACCCAAATGCATGCTACATTTTCGATCATCTTGCTTCACCCGCAATGTGGCAAACACAAAGATGAGTTTACCGGCACTTTTCGTAGCTGGCGACGGTGCAATTCCTTTCTGCATTTCATGCCAGATCAGGAACGGTTTGAGCGAAGAAGACCAAGTTCCTTACATGGCCAATGACGGCCGTTGTGGCAAATCTTCCTTTTTGGAAGGCTCTGCAAAGGTGTGGTGTCTTTTTTGTTGTTTTGTTGGATGGTTTTGAAGTGGCCAGGTGGCCAATCATAGATTTGGTGGGATTGATTGGAATGAAAAGTCCCTTTGGACTTGAGATGGAATTTCAACAAACATGGAAAGAGTTGATGAATTCTTAGATATATCTCTTTTGGTAGTTTGCCATGGCACTAATGTGTAGATGTATGTCTCGATCTTATTGAACATATGAGGATTTCCACAAACCATGTTGGAGGGTATCCTTACATGATGATGCGTGTTTCTCCTATACCCTTTGAAGTATCGATTGTTGCATGATACTACTATGTTGCGTTGTTAAATAATATGTTCGAGGTATTGTAGATTGATTTTGTTCTCACAAGAGGGTTGTGATCAATGCGTATTTGAGGACATGAGTGGACTTGCCCAAAGATATTGCGGAGATTTTTCGTGGAAAATCCACCATGAGATAGGAGCCACAACATTTTTCAACCAAACTATAACTATAGATTTCAGTTTTCTGGCATCCTCCACGCGCGCCACCTTTTGTTGCTTCCCATGAAAACAGGAGACAAAATCAACCAACACAACGCTCAGAGATTTTGTTCACTTTCTTCCGCCAAACTTTTGTGAAAACACAAGGTGGGCCCAAAAAATCAGTTATAATAATTCAATTAACTCCACTTATAGGGGTTATAGCCGCAGTCACCCATTTCTTTAGGCCATTTATATATACGGGGATGTCCATGGTACTTAGTCAATAGATTATAACCTTATATAATTAGGTTGGATACGTCCCCTAAGTAGGTTACAACCCAACTTACTAAGTAGTTACTAAGTTCCATGGACATCCTAGTAGGGACCCCATACTTTTCTTTTTAAAGCAATCGTAGGGGCCCACCTTGCGTGTTCGACATCGAGCCGTTTTTTTGCGCAGGGCTTGCGAGGTTCTCGGGGCGGTGCTACCATGGGCCTGTGTCTTGGATGGAAGACCTTCGCTGAAGGGTCAGTGGTCCCATTGTCACCATAAAGACGAGTCAAAATGTGTTGAAAAAATCTTTGTTGTTTTTCTTTAAAGGTTGTTTAATGAGAAAACACGAGAAATGATAGGAAATCAAATAATGTTTGATTACTGTCGATGGTTCAGAAATATGATAAACTTAACTATTTGATACTATTTAAGGTTTGTAGTTTATCTCACACTTTTTGGCAGGGTTTTGTACATCCTGCAGGGTGTTTGAACCATCAGTAGTATATTGTAAATAGCGCATTCATTATAGGGTTATTAGGTCCGGTTAGGTTTACAGTTTGTTTTTCTTCATGTTAATCCTATTTTCCCTGGACTTGAAACATTTTTACCATCAACCATCGCTGGAAGGGGGTATAGAAGAAGAGCTTGTTTCGAAATGTAAACAGGTAAACACGCAACATTTCTCCATTTCTCTCATAAAGCCTTGTAAATGATGCAATGTTCACTCACCAACCTCAAATGTTTTTTGGCATTTACCGAAAAAACATCATTGGACCCTCCAAAAAAGAGGGGTTTGACTTGGAACTACCCCCCCCAACCAGGATTCCAGTCACCACCAGGATTCTTGCATTTTTTAGGCTCGGGAATCCCGAACTAAACCTTTGTGGCATCCTGGGTGGGGGATAGACCTAAGGTTTGAATTTTATAGTAGGGTATAAGCATCAACTCACTGTCGGCAATCAGACCCTACGATCGGATGTCCTGCTGGTACTGGATTTAGATAGATTATTTCACCCGTATATAAGGAGGTTGGATACGTCCCAATTAGTAGGTGAAACAACCCAACTTACTAAGTATACTTACTAAGTTCCAGCAGGACATCCTAGTAGGCTTCCATTGACACCTTGTTTTTGGAGGTATGACTGGATCCCAAAAACATACCGATCAAACACCGAACCTCCAGCAGGTATGACTGGAAGACTATAAGGGAAAACATTTCATCATTTGTGCATCTCTAAACGCCAGTTCCACTCCGCATTTTGGAAATGCTAAGGACAGGTTTCCGTGTGTTGCCTAGCAATAAGGAAGAACCCTTGGCACGAGCTTTGGCAGAGCTAGGCGAATCTACATGGAAAGATATTGGTGAGTTCGCGGGATAATACACTTATTTGGGTGGTGGATTCAAATATGTTTTATTTTCACCCCTATTTGGGGAAGATTCCCATTTTGACTAATATTTTTCCGATGGGTTGAAACCGCCAACTAGTTATGGTCTGTAGGGAAAAAATAGATGAACAAAAACACAAGATGCCACTTCAAATGAAATTTGAGGACCAGCTTTTTCCGAGAGTTTGCTTTTCATCACCCAAATGGAGGTCACCACGTTTTCACCCCTGAAAAAGGTTACTTTGAAACACCAAAGGTCACTGGGAAGAACCAGGTAGTCTTTTTTTTCAAATATCCCCTCCCTGAAACTAACAGCTTGCACCATTTGCACCTGAAAATGGACGGTTGGAAGACGATCCTTTCCTTTTGGGAAGGCCTATTTCAGGTGCAAGCTGTTAGTTTCAGGGAGGGTAGTTGGTACATTTCTACCATGTAGCATTTGGGATGAAGATGAAATGAAATACATGAGAACTGCTGACTATTTTTTGTACCTCTATGCAAGGTAAATGAAGCAACGGTGGTTTGATTACACCAATGGTATTTTCATGAAGTTGTGTGTTTGAACCAATTCAGTTTTCTGAGTCGCATTTGTAGTGGAAACCCCTTTCAAATTGGGTGCCTATTCATGTGGGGGGGGAGTGCAGTCTTGGCAACACCTAACAGGATGTCATCAACGATGGGATGAGATATCGTTTCAACTGCTGCAAGATTTCAATCAACAGTGCGACAGCCTAAACCACTACACCTGAATATCAATGCTACCATGCAAGAAATCCATTGTCAGTTGATATGACGAATGTTCTATTTTCACAGGGTTGCATAAATGTGGTGCAAGACTTCTTACATCAACCGTACCTCAACGCCCCTCCTGTCACCCCTTGTGTTGCGAATTTTTGGCTGGCAGGCCCAGTGGCAGTCTCAGTGGCAGCCAACAATTGGCACCTCAGATGTATCAATTTCGGGCCAACTTTTGTCGGATGTGGTGACACACTTTGGAATTGATTACTAATTACAATTCCACCCTTCAAATATGGTATGATGTGATGAAAAATTCCACGAAACAACCCACAGGATTTGCGGAAACAACTTCCAGATCACAGCTCAGATTCGTTTGTGTCTGATTTTGTTTCATGAGATGATTCACGATGTGATAGGATTTTTGTTTGGTTACTCCTCCAAGCATCAAGTTCAGCCTGAGGTCCGCTGCCTCAAGAGGTAGTAAAAACTCAATGTCTTGGGGTTTCCTAGGTGGGCGATACCTACCAGTAGGGTAAAAAACTCCTTTTACAAGGGTGATAACCCTAGTTACCGATTTATATATATATATAAGGCCCATCTAGAGGGCTATAAGTCCATTTATCACTGGGGCCCAGGGGCCCATTTTGTAATTGTTTTCACTGGAAATACAATGTCGGTCACGATATGTGGAATGGGTTTTTCACCGTAAAAAGACAGCGTTGTTTAAGTAAGGGTTGAACGTTCATCAAGAATTCTATTCCACTTGCCATGTGAAATCTTTGGGATAACTAGCGGACATTATATATATCCTGCTGGTGATGATTGCGATTTGTAACGACCCTTCAGGGGTTTTGAGGACGCTTTTTTTGTTGCTAAAAAAACAGTGTTTTTTTTTTCAACACGCAAATCTCTGAATGGCATTTTGGGATGATGTGTTTCCCATTGTTTACAGAAGCAGTAAAAACCAAGAATCGTTCATTTGCCACAAAAAACATGGGAAGTGGGCTATTTTGCCCCCAAATGATTGATTTGTATTCGACCCTATTTCTTTGGCCAGGTGATTTAAGGAACATTGCGATGTTGACATGCATTCATTTAGAAAATAAGATTAGGTGAAGGTGATCCGTGGAAAATATATGGTCCAAAATCCATCGGCTTGGGGTCCCCCATTGGGTGCGTCAACTTCTCCATTGCCAAACCTCCTGAGGTTTGGTATGGGCTGGACCCTCAAAACGTATGAAAAGTAGCAAAATAACCTCAGGAGGTATGAAATTGTTGGATGGCTAGTGATATTTCAGAGTTGATTTGAGATTTGCAGGACTTGTGATAGTATATTTGACAGGATGCATGGGAGTGGTATATTTACCTATGGCAATGAGTGAATTCTGATGGTAAATGTAGGTAAATATACCAGTTTCATGGAACTTATGGGGCATGTATATAAATTCAAATATGTAACTGCATGGGTGGTGGTTTCAAATATTTTTTATTTTCAACCCTACTTGGGGAAGATTTCCATTTTGACTAATATTTTTCAGATGGCTTGAAACCACCAACCAGATAACTAGGCAAGGTTGTGATGTTTCACTACCAACCCTTCACGGCTGCAATTGCCACCATTTTGAAATCGTGACATTTGTTGGAAACATGGCATTTAGGTTCAACTACTACGGTGGCATCTTTGATACTTGCGACAACATTGTGAACCATGCTGTGACCCTGTATGGCTATGGCAGGAGACGGTTTGGCCGATGTATTTTTGGCCGATGTAGAATGATGCAGAAACAAGTCGATTTTTCCCTCACTCCTTGGAAAAATGGAGTTACGGTAAGGATTGAGGGTAATCTTTCCCATGTATGGCCTGTCGTTTAGCTTGAGTTTTTTTAATTGAATTGGCTCAGAATTCCAGGTATAGATAATTTCAAGACAATTTGACAATGTTAGTTTCATTGGCTAACAACATCCTGTTGTTCTTTGTTTGGCTGAACCTGTAACTGGAGTTTTTTTCAAACATTTAGAAGTAGATGAAACCCGCCTCCCCACAAGCACTTCCAGGAATGAAATCTGAATGAAATGTCCAGGTCTTTGAACATGAGCGGCCCTAAAAGATGCTGGTTTTACCACATGTGAGATGTTTTCCCCGCAAAAAGCCTAGTCTTCCAAAATCCTCCGGTCATACCTTGTGAGGATCGGTGTTTGGACCCTTTTCTCAAAGGTGTGTTTGTGGGTTCTTTTTCGCCGATCCTCACAAGGTATGACTGGAAGACGAAACGGGAAAACATCTTCCACGGGGTTCAACGGGAAAAGTGACGATCGATGTCCCCAAAAAGAAACTGCTACTTGGATGTGCCAGGAAGTTAGGATCAAAGGTTAGGATCAGTGGGTTATACCCCCAATATACTAACCATTTATAGGTAGGTTATAACTAAGCCATTGATCCCAACCATTGATCCTACTTGGAGCAGTTCCCGTTGTATGCACAACATCAAGCACTGGAAGAGGAGACATTCGCCAAATGTTACTGCGCACACCTCTACCCCTTCGCTTCGGGCCAAAGCCTGCGCTATGTGTCACGAGATCGAACAGGGCCCTCACGAGATCGAACAGCCTCGTTCATCTATTGCTCACCTCCGGGAGGTCCGTGTATCAATCCGCCGGAAAACATCGACCACATCGACGACCTTGCTTTTTGCTTGAAGGTCTTGTGGCAGGAAGGACGCTGCAAAGAAGAAATACGTAGTGTCTCAAGGAGGTAAAAGCCGCCCTACGGAAGCCGCGGGCCCGAACTTTCCAGCAGTGCGGCTGAGTCGGCAGAACTTCGGATGATACAGAAACAAGTCGATTTTTCCCTCACTCCTTGGAAAAATGGGGTTACGGTAAGGATTGAGGGTAATCTTTCCCATGTATGGCCTGTCGTTTAGCTTGAGTTTTTTTTAATTGAATTGGCTCAGATTTTTTTTGGTAGGGAGGAGTTACTTACAGGCAGAAATGAAAAAAAACAATTGTTTATTCCATTCCGATCATCCAGGTATAGATAATTTCAAGACAATTTGACAATGTTAGTTTCATTGGCTAACAACATCCTGTTGTTCTTAGTTTGGCTGAAGCTGTATGTTTGAGTTTTTTCAAACATGTTTTTTCGAAGTAGATGAAACCCCGCCTCGCCACAAGTATTTCCGCACGATGTTTTGTTTTCGAAACGAGAGGCTCTGAAGGATTTCCGCCTTGTTGTACATGTGAGATGTTTTTTTTCCCACCAAAAACAGGAAAAGTGGAAACGTGACAGTTTTTCCCCAAAAGGAAACTGCTATATGGATGTTTCCGTAAATAGTGGTACCCCCAAAACACCCCAAAATGATCTTTTTTAGTAGGAAAACCCATGGTTGTTGGGTACCACCATTTTAGGAACCCCCCATATAGAGAGCCAAGCTCAATGTTTCGGTGGAACTGTAAAGATGATTTGCATTCAAAAAGGTTGGTGTAAGACTGCATGTATCCCATTATTTATCTATGCATCCGCCGGTACTGAAAAAAAGTAGATGTTATAAATGTATGACCATGGAACTATGGATGGTTTATGATGATTTTATTTTTCATTTTCAGGTGGCAACCAAAATCTTCCAAATACTTCCCTCGTCTCCTGTTGAATCATCAACCCTTTCCTTCCGAAAAAATATATGTTTTTCACGAACGCCACCCTTCCGGACTTTGACACTCGCAGGAAGGGTGCAGACAAGTACTGGTTGGTGAAGAACTCTTGGGGCGAAGACTGGGGTGAAAATGGCCGCTTGGTTGGATCGCAATTGTTCGACCAATGTAGACGGCTCCCCCAACCCATTTGGAAGTAAATTTAACAGCCGGAAACTGGAGATCTGTTTTTTCAGGTTACAAACATGATTTTTTTTGGGGGGTGCAACCTTGAAAATCTGAATCTAAACATGATTTCTCCAAATTCAACTGCAATTTTGTATATGTCAGTTCAGATTGAATTATCATCTGGGGGGGGTGGTGTCGAACATGTTTTTATTGTCACCCCTATTTGGAGAAGATTCGCATTTTGGCTAATATTTTTCAAAGGGTTTGAAACCACCAACTAGTCATGATTCATTGATTCATCCAGAAACATAACATTACCGTTGCTGGGCAAAATACATGTGTTACATTTGTTGTGCATTGTGAGGACACCGGATTTTTGTTGTTGAAACTACGTTGTAAAAAAAACAACAACAACAACAACAACAACAACAACAACAACAACAACAGGCAAAAAATAACAGGCAAAAAATAACAGTAGACATCTTGATAACAAACAGAACTAACCAAACCATTTCAACTTTTTTGTTCAACTCCACCAGGACCAAAGACACACCTTCGACCCTGGCGCGTTTTTTTAAAACCCTTCCCAGGTTTCATTCGTGTCTTACGTCATGACAGCGAAGATGCCTTCTGCGGTGTTGACACCGATCCTTCCAAAGGCAGGGTAGATGGCATGACCAGATGGGATGATGTGGCCTCACTTCCTTGGGTTTGGGGTGACGCAGGAATTTCCCTGAGCTAAATCGTAGCAATTTGAATTTCCCTACTAGTTATAAATGAATTTCAAAACCCTATAAATAGCCTTGATTACATGGGTTTCACTGGGGTTACTTCACCCCTATAGTACAGTAGAGTCATTTTACTTATAACTGATTTTTTGTGGGCGGCATCTTCAGACATTTGAACCTTGATTCAAAAAACTTACCCTCCCTGAAACTAACAGCTTCGACGCGCCTGAAAAGATGGCGAGCCCCAAAAAGGAAACTCATCTGAACCAACCCCAGTGTTTCAGGTGCGTTTGCTCTTAGTTTCAGAGAGGGGTTGTCATCTTGGGAGTCGTCTCCCACTTGAACAGACATGGGTTTGGCCTCATCAAATCGTTTGGGTTTGGAAGGTGAAATGTGTTGAGTCGGATGTTAAAGGATGATTCCTTACCTTTGGCTTCCATTGCCACCTCCTCAATTTTTGGTGTGTCTGGAGCCTAACATACATCCAGTTCACACCGTTCACCACAAGAGGTATTCGACTAGATGTCTAGAGGGATTATCTTTTATATTGGGAATGCTCCTCCACCTAGTTATAGTCACGTTTTTGGGGACAAAAAAGATCGATGTAGCGATACGGAGTGAGTTGGTTAACTTGCATGCGGACGTCGTCGCATCTTAAACCAATACCAGTGACCAGCAGGATCATGATGTTCCTGGGTACTTACAGGATCATCCCATTGACTTGGATACGTGGTTATATAATAACCATGGTGATGGTAAGTCGCCAAACTGGGGTTATTGCCTCAAAAAAATAGCTTTTAGAATGGGATTACTAACTACTTACTAAATGGGATGATCCTCCAAGTAGGGGGTTGCCTACACACCTTCACTTTACCACTGCTCGGAGGGGTTTCTTATTTTGACACTAAAAAAAAGGATGACAAAAATGGGGTCGCAACCAGGTGTGGCATGCAAGAACGGGCCAAAAGAAGTGGAGGTTCGAGACATTTTTGGTGAAGTGTTTGGGGGTTGGACCCGTTCGGAGGAAAAATTGAATGGATGGATTTTGTATGCCTCAAATTCTGTGCTGTTGGGGATTATCTAGGTGGTGGTTTCAAATATTTTTTATTTTCACCCCGAACCTTGTGGAAATGATCCAATTTGACTTATATTTTTCAGATGTGTTGAAACTTGAAACCACCAACTAGTTATGTGTTGTCCCATGTTTATGGTAATCCCTGAGAAAATCCAGCAAATATATTGGAATCTGGGCAACCAAACAGCTGACCTTACCCAACCAAGAACTGTGCTGACCTCGTGGTGAATTAGTATAGCCCCAAAAAATTGATTTATTTCACCCTACTTAAAGTCGTGGTATTTGGGCCCACCTTGTAAGTCCCATGAGATTCGTCATTTGAGAAAATAAACCTGGTTGTTTAGGGTATATAGAGGATTATAAAAAGATACAATACACCAGTACAATGATCCCTACTGAACAACCAGTATTTCCTTGAAAGTATCGTTTTTTGGCCGTTTTTTTTTTGAAGGTGGCTTATTTGGGAAATATCTTGCTGGGAAAACCAGAAAGTTTCAGGATGGAATCAGGCCTACCTTTGAGACTCGAGGTGAACTAATCTATTTACTAAGTCCCATTGACATCCCAGTATTATCATGATTATGATGTATCACGACACATCCAAATGAAAGAACCAGGCCCATGATTCTAGTGAAATTATGGCGACCAGTTCCTCCCGGTTGGTCACCCCTTTACATGGTCGTTTCAAACGGGGATCCCCCTCCAAAATCTCCAAAATTCAGGTTTAGGAATTTAGAAATTTGCTCAGATCTTACAAGGTGGGCCCTTACCAGTTATAAATGGAGTTATAACCTCTATAAATGGCCTTATAAATGGGTAACTGGAGTTATTTCACCCTACTTATGAGAGTTATAACCCCATTTATAACTGGTAGGGGCCCACCTTGTAGAATAAACATACCATTTAACATCCAAGCAAAGGGAGGGCCGGGCTTTTTTTAGTGTTTTGCGGCATGGGGGTTCAAAAAATATCCAGTTTTGGTGGGTGGAAAATTCCCATGATTTGCACCATTACTTGGATGTCCCAGGAAGTTAGTAAATGGTTAGTAAATGGGTTATAACCCCAATATACTATCCATTTACTAACCTCCTAGGACATCCAAGTAGGTCTGCGGTACCTGTGGAATTCTCTATGATTCTGTGGTGCCCCGCTTCGACGATGTCAAGGTCATTCTGTGTGGGTGGTCTAGTGTTTTGGGTCTTGTGGATGTTGATGTTGGGGATGTTTTTTTTCATATCAACCGCCAACAATAAACACTAAAAACCACCAACAGTCACAATCAAAGATTTAATGCAAAAAGTCGTACATATCATTAAAGTGTATACTGTGTTTACATTGTGTTTACATTTCTGGGAACTAACATATCCCCTTCCAAACAAAGATACTTTGGAAGATCATTGTCCTCTTCCCAAGGTGGGATGTGTGAGTTCCCTAAAGTATATGTACGTGTATACATATATGTATGATTGTTGTGATTGTGGTGCTTTTGATTGATGGTACGACGACAGATGGTGGGTATTTGTATTGATCTCAACGCAACAGGTTTTAATCATTTGAAATGAAGATGTAAGATGAGCTGACTTGAGGGTGCTGCACTCTTAGTAGTTAGATCACCCTCCCTAAACCTGACATAGACCTGGCCGTCCCAAAAAGAAATATAATTTTTCAACCATTGTTTTTCAGGGGCTATGCTAGTTTGAGGGAAGCCGACTATTGCAAGTTGCTTTGACATTGACTTGTGTAAGCTGGTGACTTTGTATCAGTAGACCTGTATTTGTAGACATTATCATAGCATTACATGATTTCAATGTATTTAAATCTCAAATGTTTATCTTGAAGGTGACCCTGAAAGTCAAGCAAAAGACCATTAAAAAAGGAATCCCCTGGAATTGTGGATTTTAAAACTCGACTAAAATAAGACTCGAACTTCCGTTGCTTCGACGATTGAATTAATGGTCGACTTGGACTTTGATGGTTCCGGGTATCTTCATGGTTTCCTTGTGTTGCATTCATGGAATTCCCTTCCTTGGACACCTTGGGTTTTTGTAGGTATTTGGAGCCAAAAAAAAAAACATACCTACACCAAACACCAAACCTCAGGCCCCCACTCCGGCAAGCCACCAGGATTCCTAGAGTGGCAGCCAGGTGACCTGGCTGGAGCGAAAAGATGCGACCGATTTTGGACGATGTTTTTTCGTTGCCCTTGAAGCAAAACACGTGTGACCCCTGAGGCCCTACAAAAAAAAAACACATGCGAAGGAGGGAAACCTTTGAACATGGTTTGCCTCAGAGACTGAACACAAATATTAAAAAAACATGGTTTTCCTCCACATGGTTATTTATGTTATTTTTTAATTGAAAAAAACGACTAGAAACCTAGAGATTAGATACCTAGAGATTCGTTGTGTCTCCACAACCCAAGTGATGTTTTTGATGGTTGTTTATATGCAGATTCAATTGATTCATCTCATGTTTTTTCTCGGTCGGATGGTTTTTGAGCCCTGAAAGTTGGAACACATATTTTCCAGGTGGTGGCAACTCAAATGTTTTTTTATGTTCACACCTACTTGGGGAAGATGATCCAATTTGACGTTCATATTTTTCAGATGGGTTGGTGAAAAACCACCAACTAGATTTTTCAGGGCCAACAAAAAGTTTGGAAAAACTTGGGAGTGCCAGGGAGAGCAAAAACTCAGTCACGAAAAGAAAATTTTGTGAAGAGATTTGGATCTTCCTGGCAATTCTGCGTAAACGTGACCTCTGTTGTTTTTTGAAGATGGTGAGTTGATGTGACGTTGTTGGTGACCTCCAACGATTGCGGATACAGTTTGGTCACTAAATGAATCAACTGGAGTATACTTGTGTGAAACACGATTTTTTTCGCCTTTGGATCCTTTGGCAAATGCGGAAAGATCACAGAGATTGTTGTACAAGATGAGTCTTCAACTATAGCTGTTTGCGAGTTTGAAGGGGAGCGAGCTATTTGGAGCGCATGGGGTACAGTATCTACTTGAAGGATCATCACAGGATTAGAAGCTGTTTAGGCCATTTGGAAGGGGTCCCACAACCCGATCCTTAGGTGACTTACGATCACCCATGGTTAGATATGGCACTTACAAGTCATGGGATGATCCTCCAAGTAGCCAATCCCTTTATGAAAGGCAACCATTTGGAATTTTTTTGGCTGGTTTCGATCAGCACATCAAAGGCAAATACAAGTCCTTCTTCTGCATTTGTTTGACCACCCCTATACCACATTTAGCTGGTGGTTTCAAATATGTGTTTTTTTCACCCCGAAAATTGAGGAAGATTTCCAATTTGACGAGCACATTTTTTCAAGGGGTTGAAACCACCAACTATAGTAAATAGGTACTGTTCTTGTGAAATGACTGTGTTGAGTATAGCTTTTAAGTGCAATGCATCCCTTTGTTTTTCTCCCAAAATGGCAGTGTCTTGGCAAAAGTGAAAATTCATTAAAAAAAACACGAAAACCTTACTCTAAGAATCCAGACCGTTCCCTAGAGTAGGATTGATGGTCTCAATCCCATCCCCAGAATAGGAATTCAGTGGAAATCCCTTTCTAAGGACATATCTGGATCCTTAGGGTTATACCAAATACCTTGTTTCGTTGTCTGACCCAAAAACCACCTAAGGTCAGTGTCAGCTGAGCGCAGATGAGAGCGACAAAAAAAAAGCGATGGCTGCAGTGGGGAATGTGTGGAAGATGTGAATCCCAGGAAAGTTCATGAGGCAAACTTCAAGCAACACAAACATCTTTCATTGAAGATATGGGTGTTTCCAAAAATCGTGGAACCCCCAAATCATCCATTTTAATAGGGGTTTTCCATTATAAACCATCCATTTTGGGGTACCCATATTTTTGGAAACACCCATATCAAGGGGAATATAAGTGGGTTATATATACTTTCTGGGATGCCACCATGGAAGTGGAAAAAAAACACAGTTTTTTGGATTTTGGAAGCAACTCTTTTCATCTTCCCCAGATCCTGCTTTTTACACATCCATGATCACCAAGGAGCCTTTTGGCTATTACTTTAGGTGGTAACTGAAATCTCGCAGAAGGGGCGGGGAATAAACAAAATCTCAAGTTGAGCATGTTGGATACAAAGTTTTTCCCCGGAAAACCATCGTTTTTTCATGGTGTGATGGGCACCTTGTATCCCAACTGGAAGTCCCTTTTGTCGACTTATTTGTTGAATGGGTTTTGAGAATGGTGGATTTTTTGACTTCAAGCGGATCTGTTTTAAGTTTCAGTTTTTTTTTTCAAATGTTTTGGCTTGCAAAAGATCCAAAAGTGCCACAGGTACCCCCTCCCTGAAACTAACAGAACAGTTCGCCCCTGAAAATAGGCAAAGGAAACCTCAAAAGGAAACAAAAACTCGTCTTCCAACTTCCAACCAATTTTTAGGGGCAAACTGGGGCTTTGGCTGTTAGTTTCAGGGTCCCGGGTGCATCACATTACATCTCAACCTTTTGACCTGAGGAATTTTGTTCACAACTGAAATTCATTCTCGCTGCAGGGCCATACCTTTGGGAAAGGAAACCCGATTTTAAGTTTTGAGAATGAATTCCGTAGAATTGGTAGATATATTTTAACTTTAGGAAATACTCTTCGAACTATCATTACATATGATCATTGTAAAATTGTAGAATCTGTAAAATTGTGACTTATTAGTACCAAACTCCTTAGAATTGAATTGCTAAATTGGTATTACTTACTACCACGGGAACCCAAAACCTTTCTTTTTAGGGGTTATAATAACCCATATCTTTAGGGCTTAAAACCCTTCATTTTTCCATGATTTGTTGGACTCCAAAGGTAATTGCTAAATGGGATGGTCCTCGATTCAGGGATCTAATCAATTCCTTTCATTTCATACAAGGTGGGCCCCTATCATGCAGTTATAAATGGGGTGACTCATAACTCCCATAAGTAGGGGTGAAATAACTCCAGTTACTTACCCATTTATTTTCGGCCATTTATAGAGGTTATGTCACTCCATTTTATAACGATCGGTTCGGGGCCCACCTTGTAGGGATTACAGACATTATACCATATTTACCATGTTTTTTGTGTCACAAATTCCTGCATGTGATTTTTCCAAAACCTAAGAAACCTCCGATTTCTACCGTTTTGGGAAAAAAAACCCGCCAGGAGCCGCCATGCACCTCCACCAGAGGCGCCGAAGTTGGGAGTCGGTAGCCAAGGTTCATGGAAGTTGGTAACTATAGTGATACACCATTGGAACCCAAGATTGGATTCAATGAAAGATATTGGTGTTAATTGTCTCCAAAACTGGCCATGTTCAACTTCCATTCTGGTTACAGCAAGAGCAAATTGCCCAGATATTTCCCTTGATATCTTCAATGAAAGATATTGGTGAGTGGTTGAATCCAAATGCAACTTTCCCTAAAGTCCTCTGAACATCCTTCCTCCGATGAAAGTCATGTTGCAGAAAGAAACCGTCATAACTCGGTATCAATCCCATTCACTTGCAAATCTTCCACATTCCCCACTGCAGCCATCGCTTTTTTTTTGTCGCTCTCATTTGCGCTCTCAGCGCTGACCTTAGGTGATCTTTTGGGTCGGACAACGAAACAGGTATTTGGTATAACCCTAAGGATCCAGATATGCCTAAGAAAGGGATTACCCTAGTATTTTTGATTCTTTTCGGAAGGGATTGGAACCCAAAACATCCTATTCGATCCGGGAGAGGTCTGGATTCTTAGGGATTATACCCTTGCCTAGAGTAGGATGGCAAATAGCCTAAATGGCTGACAAATGGGGGTGATCCTAACTTACTACCTGGCTGGGATGATCCTCCAAGTAACCAAGTATCCGTCCGTCCTGGGATGCTCCCAACCTCCAAGTGGCCTGTTTCAACAGGCAGAGATTCCACAAGAGGTACCGGGGATGATGGTGGTGACAACCGGAAAATCACAGGTTTCACGGTGTATATATCTGGTCAAATTAGCTCGCGACGTCACACGAGTTTTCACCCCAAAAGGTAGCTAAGGGAAATCATCTTATTTCAATTTATTTCAGGTAAATCCAGGTTGGTGAAATATTAGGCCCCACGGCCATTTGGTGTTTCCTTAGTTTTCGAGTGTTTGAGTTCCTCGGGACACTACAGTTGCCTGGGAATCTCAGCGTCTCACAGGCGCATCAGTGGGAAGGCCAGATATATACAATATGTTATGTATCTAATATCGCCTATTCCTATAATATGTATATATTATACACATAATTAAAGGTGTGTATATATACACACACACACATTTTTTCATACACAAATCATGTTCATTAATGTGTGATTATTCTTATTGTTGGAAATTGTTAGTATACTTATGTTTGTAAATTAATTTAGGTGTAAACGCTACAGATCACCCTACCAATGCAATTACACAAGGACGCAATCCAAGTTGAACCTCTTAGAAGGACAGATCGTTGTCAACCATCTCAAGTTGATATGGAACATGGTTTCTGAGCGGAAAAGTCCTTTCTGTATTTGATACCTTACCCTAGACATCCAAATACCCCTTGAGCTTTGGTGTTTTCGGCATGCTTTGGGGGTCCAAATACCAAACCAAGCCTCAGCAAGATGTTTGGATGTCCAGGGTTTGGATCGCCCTTAAAGCGCCAAAAACAAAAAGGCTTTTTGCTTGATGAGCAAATACCCCTTGTATCTACTAGGATGTCCATGTAAGTTAGTATCTACTTAGTAAGTTGGGTTGTAACCTACTTAGGGGACGAATCCAACCTACTTATAGGGGTTATAATCTATTTACTAAGTACCATGGACATCCCAGTACCCCCCCACCCAATACTAGTCACAAATGAAGGTTTACTATAGATCCCCCTTGAAAAATTCCAGCACAAGATGGGAGGGCACGAGCCCCGCATAAAAACCATCACTTTTTTTGCCGTCCCAGGTATTTGTTCACTCATTTTTGTAGAGACCAGTCTCGGAAACAGTGGAGCGGCTGAATTTCGCCTATATTTTTCCATATAATATCTCTTCAAAAAGAAATCCTGATGCCTTTGGACCCCAAAACCATGAAAAATGAAGGTTTTAGACCCCCAATATATGAGTTATAACTATAACTATAACTATAACCCCTAAAAATGAAGGTTTCACGTGGGTTTTGCCATGGTGTGTCATTTCTTAGCCACAAAAAACATCCTAATTTCGGAGTCTTTTGTTCCCCCCAAAAAAATCCTTCGACACCTTGGTTTTTTAGAGGTCCGGCACCGGAACCATCCAAAAACCAACCTTCAGGAGGCTATGACGACGTAAGACTACTAAAGGGTATCCATGGAAACTTTTAAACTATAGGTAGTCTGGGTGGTGGTTTCAATTATTTTTTATTTTCACCTCTATTTTGGGAAGACTCCCATTTTGGCTAATATTTTTCAAAGGGGTTGAAACCACCAACTAGTAGTAAATGGGTTAATTACAGTCCCTCTCATTGGGTTGGTTGGATGGTGCGTCCCCGAAGTAGGTTAGTTACAACCCAACTTGTTCAAATAGATTTCTACCTTTGGACCCCAAAACCCATGGAAAAATGCAGGTTTAAAAACCCCCAATATATGGGTTATAACTTATAACCCACTAGAAAATGGAAGGTTTCAGGTGGGTTCCCATTGGTAAGTTCCATCGGTCCATCCTCGGCATAAGGGGTCTTTACATGCCGGCCCCTGCCTTGGATCCAGGCCGTGCCTTCCAGTACGGTGGCCTTGCTAGTTGAAGGCTTCAAAGAAGAAGCTTTGGTAAGGAAACTCAGGTAAGCAGTGTTCAAATCCTTCACTCCTGGGGAGCCCATCCTCCAAGTGAAGCCACGAAAACTTCCCGGGTCGGTTGGTTGGATCAAAAATAGGGGATGAAATACTACCTAACCAGTGATATAGGGGATTATTTCATAAGCCATTTAGTAAGGATCCCGTCATGAACCAATCAGGATTCAATGGAAAGTCATAAGGTGGTCTTTTTCGTGGCTCAGGTTGGTTGGTTCAACAACTTAGTTTCCTCCCGGAGACTTACCATGTTTTTTGATGGAAAAAATCCCAAACAACAACCACCTGGAAGTTTATGAAACCTTGGAAACAGTGGGACTTTTACCGTATCAGCTGGTGCAAGATTTCTTCCGTCAACGGTAGGACCTGAAAATGGATGGTTGGAATACGATCGTTTCCTTTTGGGTTTTCGGCCTATTTTCAGGGGCGAACTGCTAGTTTTAGGGTGCGTACCCTTTGACATAGGTTTTTAAACCCAACTTACTAAATAGTTACTAAGTTCCATGGATATCCTTGAGCAGGCATGTCAAATGGATGTATTTGGTGTTTTGTCAACTAACAAAACCTCCCCTAAAAATGCATCGTGTGTTGGCAAATTTGTCCATGGTGTATTCAGTACTGTGGTTTGTGGCGACTGCGCTGAAAGCAGCCCGTCCGGAGTTTCACCTGAGAAGTATAGGTTTCCTTGGACACCTTGTTCTGGGAGATATGACTGGGCCCCAAAAACATACCAAGCAAAACTCCAAACCTCAAAAAAAATATGACTGGAAGACTAGGGTTTTGTACGTGGTACATGATGTACCCGGTGCCGGTGATGGCTAACTTCAAAATCAAAAGGTAAAGAAAACTAACCAAATGTCGGGCAATTGACTAGAGGGTTTCCATAAGAATTCCCATCGTTGGCCTTTCCGAATTTGGGACCCTGGTTTTTCTTTGGGTTGGTTTTTTGTAAAGCGGACCAAACATGTTGATCGACAAGCCTTTTGAAATGATCTGGAAACACCTAGCATATCATTTGGTTGTTTTTCCTAATATTGCCCCACAACCAAAAGAAACGTTGGTTTCATTGCAAAAAAAGATCTTTGTCTGTATTCAAGATTCAGGAACATATCTTTAATTTTTGTCCAAACATGGGAAAAACCAAATCCAAGTAACCATAATTCACCGTAAGTTGATTGACCCAAGTCCCCTAAAAATGGGTCCAAAAAAATATCCAACTTACAAAAATACTGTTGATGGTTCACAAATCCTGCAGCCCACCTTTTGGACGTACAAAACCCCTTGGTAAATGATAGGGTAAACTACCAACCTCAACTGGTTTTCTCGCCGGATTTTCTGGTTGCCATCAACCAGATAGGTACTACAAGGTGCCTTTGGGGGTACTACTATCTGGGAAGGGATTTCAGCTCCCATCAAATCCGGGGCTTAAAAGAAGCCTTGAAAAATGCCGCGGCCTTGGCCTCGCGCGCCATCCGTCTCAAGGATGGTTGGTACAGACGTCGTTGGGAAGCTGAGAGTCCAGTGCCGTTGAAACAAACTCAAAAACAACATGAGTGATCTGAAAAAAATGATGATTTGATTAAAATTATTAATTTGTTTTTCAATATGTTTTTTGGGGGGGATGACAAATTTACTGGGAAAAAATGATATCTTCATGTTTTTTCTTCGGTGATTATTTAGTTCCTGGAGGCATTCACCAACCAGGTAAGTTGCACTGCAACACAACCTATGTTGGTGGCGACTCAAATATTTTAGTGGAATTTTCACCCCGAACTCCCTGGGGTTTCATGATCCAATTTTGACTTGCCACCAACCAGAAAGGCCTTGACCCTTTTGAATGGATTTTTTTCGATATTTTCGGCCGGCCGAAAAAAACGCCATGAAACATGAGTCGGGAGCTTCCCTCGAATGTCAAATAAGACACAAACTGCTGTGTTTTTAGTACTGAACCAGACCCATTTACTATATCCCATAGGATCCATGTATGGTATATTTGCTAACATGTACCATTAAAAAACAGCCAAATGTTGGTAAATACACCATACATGGATCCTAAGGGTATGCCTGAATTTGTTAATGTTTTGGTCTTGTGATCTTACTACGAAAAAACGGACGACTAGAACTTGATTTGTGTAGCAAATCATGATTCAGACTTCCATTTTGGAAAGGATTCTACTCTGTTGTTTTTTGTTCCGGGTATTGTAGCGAGGATTATATCCCCTGGAAAGTAGATGGCGCAACTCCCATGTATTGGTTTATCATGGCCCCTTACTAATCCAGCTTTTGGGAGTTGTGCCATCTGCTTTCCAAATGGTATAATAAACCATGTCGCTTTTAATCACGCCAAACAAATCACCGGGTCCCGGTACTGGTGGTACTCGACCTGTATTCAAAGTTGACGGGTCACCATGGGTGCTTGGTGTTCGAGCTTCAATGTCTCAGGCACTTGGGATTTTATGTCAAACAGCAAGCCACCTACCTTCCAATCAACCTAACTAACATGGCGATCGCTGGAAAATCGCCATTTTTTGATATGAAATAGATTGGATCCACGCCCCACCTAGGTTTTCCGGGAAAACCACCAGAATGATTAAATTTCTGGTAGGGAAAAACCAACCTCAACCAACCTTTATTTGCCACGATTGCATCCTGGCAAGGTAGATCCTAGAGTTAAATCTTCATCCATAATACCCTAAGGATCCAGGTATGTCCTGAGAAAGGGATTATATCTACAATCCTATTCTGGGGATGTGATTTGGACCATCAATCCTACTCTAGGGAGGGGTCTGGATTCTTAGGGATACGTAGTTGTTTTCTTCCCATTGCAATGTGATTTTTCGAGGGTATACCTACGGTCCTTGCTTGGAGGATCATCCGAGTTAGTAAGTAGTTAGTAAGCCCTATGTATAAGCGATTTATATGGGCCATTTGGAAGGGGTCCCACGTTGCCATATTCAGAGGACTGACGAAAACTAATCATGGTTGTAATAACCCACGTATCCGTCCGTCCTAGGATAGATTCTTCAAGTGGCGAAGACTTTTCCACTTTTTTTTATGGTTTCAATCCTCAGCAGGTGAGCTCCAACAAAATGTTGTCCGGTTGAGTTTTTGTTCATGGCCGCGTTGTAAAAAAAGATAAACAGAAAAACAACACAGTTCCAGGCATGTTGTCGGGTGTAACCTTCAGTGCAAGGTGAAACTATGTTGAGTGTTCATAATCATTGCTTACGATCAGTGGGAGTTCTTTTTTTTGCCCCGTGCCATGACTTGGGGCGAGAATGCCTTCCAAGGTGATAAGTGCATCGTTACTGGCAGCCCAGCATTCTTTCATGGAAGTTCAGGTTAGCAATTGGGGCCTTCAATGGAGTGAAACCTGGGAACCCCTCAATAGGTTGGTACCACATAGGTAGCATAGAAGCACTCAATTGGCAAGGACTATAAGTGGTATATAAGTGGCATTTTTCCTGCCAATTGGCGAGGACTATAAGTGGTATATAAGTGGTATTTTTCCTGCCAAGTTGGGTTTCTTTCGTGAAGTTCTTTTTTTTTTGGCTTTCTTTCGTGAGCAATGGATGTTTTTTTGTATGCCCCAAATTCTGTGCGATTGGGGATGATGTGTTGCCCAATGTTTCTGGCAATCCCTGAGAACATCTAGGAAATATATTGGAATCTGGGCAAACAAACAGCGGACCTTACCCAACAAAAAACTGTGCCGACCTTGTGGTGAATTAGTATAACCCCTATGAATGGAGTTAGTTCACCCTACTTATAACTGTCTTTTGTGCCCATGTTTGTAAGTACTTGAGATTCATGAGATTCATCATTTGAGAAATAAACCTGCTTGTTTAGGGTATGTATTATGGGATGAAAAGCTACCCAGTTATATGGGGATTGTTTTATAGATGATGAAATAATCCCGTCATTAAACAACCAGGATTTCATGGAAAGTAGTAAGGTGTTTTTTTTTCGTGACTTCGGTGGAATTTGTGGAAATAATGGCTTGAACAAAACGGCATGTCCGTTAACCACAACGCTTCAGATTGCACTCATGAAAATTTATCATGGAACGCAAGAATGGAAGCTTTGGAAGATGATTTTCCTTTTAATCGGGGTGATTTTTTAGGTTCCAGCCGCTAATCTTCCAGGGTTTTTTGTGATGGTTTTGTGATGCTTTTCAGATAGGTTTTTTGGGGGGTTCAATCCGTGGAGGCCACCAAACATTGAAAAAAACAGTTTTTTTTTTTTGTAACTGGCATACCCTACTTAGAGGTTCAGGATACTTAGTAAGTGGATGGTAACCAGGGTTAAAACCCCTATAAGTGGGTTATATGTCCCCTAAGTAGGGTCATAAACCTACATATAACCAGTTACTAAGTATCCTGAACCTCTAAGTACACCTTGTTTTTTTTTGCAAGAGTTTCTCTTGTCGCCTAGACATCCAAATATATTGAGTGTGTCAAACCCCCAATCAACTCCTGAGGAGCTTTTAAGGCTTCCAAACGCACACCGATCCTCACGGTGTACTTATTCCCCAAATGGTCGAAATCATCCCCGCAACTTTATATACCCCGAAAACAAACATGACAGTGGAAGAAAATCAACCATGAATGAAGATGTATCTCCTTGTAAACATGGTGATTTTCCATGGTCATGTCAGTTTTTTTTTTTTTTTCGGGAGTGTGAACCCTTTTAAACAAACGACAATTGAACATCTATGTTTTTTGGCATTTTGGCAGACCCCCATATTCTCACACCGTAAGGGCCACAATTTATGGTCATGTTTGAACATGCAGGTCAGAAGTCACCCAGTCACAAGAAAACATAAGCGGATCGATCCGCACAGGCCGGTGGTCCAGTCATAATTTGGAGTTGAAACCCATGGCCCATGGCCTAGTAACTGGGGTGATGACCACCTACCCTTGGAAACCCATGGAAACATGAAGGTTGAAAAATCCCTAGAAATATGGCGAAATAATCCCTAAATATGAGGGAAACGTGGGTTCCCATTGTACAAGTACTCATCCAACAAAAATCCCATATCTTTTTTTAGGTGATAAGCAACCAACATAATTCCGTGGGTTTTAGCAGTTAAATCTGTAGGGGTTTTCCAGCAAAGTTTGACCTGCAGGCGCCCCCAAGCTCTTTATGTACAAGCAGGCATCGGGTCGTTGGGAAGCCAAAGGATGATAGTCGTGTGTGGCGTAGTTTCTTGACATTGATTTGTTTTTAAGACACAAAAACAATAACTAGGTGGTGGTTTCAAAGATTTTTTATTTTCGCCCCTACTTGGAGAAATGATCCAACTTGACTAATATTTTTCAGATGGGTTGAAACCACCAACTAGAATACATCGTAATGGGAATAGTAATGATACTAATCATGATAAATGATGATAACTGGTTATAATAGGAATGTCGGAATGATATATGAGTATCGGACAACATTAGGTATGACCAAAGTACTATTGAGAGGGTCGTGGGGCTGCCATTGCTGCAAAACCGATAGGGCACAAATGGCACAAAACCAATAAATCATGAATAAATGATAATAATCCTGATAAATGATAATATAACTGGTTACACAAATAGGAATGTCGGAATGATATATGTATGTATGTGGATGATCCAATCGCATGTGTAAAACACATTGCCTGGCACTATTGGTTTTGACCACAACATGTGAACATATATACATGTAGCACCTTGACTCGGCCAAGTGAAAAAGTTGATTGCCAAGTAGTTAAAGTTCATTTTGTCCAGCCTCCCAACTCATCACATGGATGATGATTTCCTGTTACACAATATTGATGCTTCAGAAAAGGTGATACACGAGAAGAATTTGTAGATGATCATCTTTTTCATGGCTAGAATAGTCAATGAACCCTACCTGCCCTTAACTCACGGGGGCCTACCCCAACCGTTTCATAAGGGGTTTTCATAAAGCCGGCCTTGTTTTCAGGGAAACACCAATGGGTTTTCATAGGCTTAGTAGGCGCCCTGATCAGAAGGCTGGCTATTTCTGGCAGGGAAACCGGTGCAAGTGGACCAGCCCTGAAGGACCAGCCTGACGGGAGAATTCGCCATTCATGGAGACGTCGAGATGTCGAGACGTCGCCTGTGGATTATGCTGATCGGCAAGGCTCACCATACTACATGGCGTGTGGACCCACAGACACCTATAGCATCTATAATATCCTATAGCGGTATAGCGAAATCATGCGAAATTGTTCTTCCGGGGACCGCGCTTGGCGTGCTCTCCGTTGGGGAGGCATGCCGGCATGCCACGCCAGCTCCCCGCTCCGGGGGGGCGCAGCAGGGCGTGGTGGTGGCCTTTTTCCCGGACCGCTTTGCCACCGCGCTACAGCCATGTTGAGCGATGGGCTTTGTTTTGTGATGGGCGCTACGTCAGAGGCTCACTGGCATATTTGGAAAAGCATGGAGGCCATGCAGGCCAGGACTGGTTAGTGGCGGCATTGTGAAAATGAACTAGTGGCTGGGTTGGATTTGCTGATTATCACAGGGATGTTGGAACAAAGAACTTTGCCCTGGGAAAAAAACCGTAGGCTATAAGTACATATGTGTATGTATGTCTGTCTGTCTGTTTGTCTGTCTGTCTGTCTGTATGTATGTATGTATGTATGTCTTTATTTATTTATGTAAATTTTTATTTATGTGAATCTCATATATATATATATATTTGCTGTTTATATGTACATATGTATGTTACATATGCCATATACCTTTGCAAATGTCCTACTTACCGTAGTAGAGATGATGTTTTTTTTTGATTTTGCCGGGATCAGACATATATGGTTCCAGGTCAACTTCAAATGCCAGAGCTGGAACAGTTTGACCTAAACCCTGGGTTTGAGGGGGATTCAGTTTGAAGGGAAGGGAACGATTTAACCTTACACTACCTTCTGGTATACCTAACATAGCCATTGGAAAATCCTTGCCATTTTGATGGTATTTACTAGGAAAGATGCGGTTTTTTCATGGGGGAACTGTTAAGTTTCAGGAAGGGTATCTACTGTTACAGTGTTTTAGGCACGGCCCAATTTAAAAGCCAAACCTTTAGGTGTTACTGGGAGGGTGGGCCCCACGTGAACTTCTCCAACTTGCCCTGAGGTTGGGTCATCTCGCCTGTGCGCGGTGGTTCCGGTGGTTTGGGTGGCCTAGCAGGGTTGATGGATTGGGACTGATGATGTTGGAAGAAATCCAGCGATCACCAGTTGATGTAGTAGATATCACAGTTATTCATAGGTTTTTATACATCCCAAGTGGTGTAGGATTATTTTTTCTGAACCATCAACGGTAGGATGAGAGATGTGATGCAACGTGTTTTTTGTGATTAAGGATGCGCCTATAGACTTAGACCTCAGCAGGTTGGAACAAAAAACTGCCTTGTGAGTGGGGCGAATCATGACTAGGTGGTGGTTTTTCACTATATGTTTCATTTTCACCCCTAATTACCTGGGGAAATGATCCAATTTGACTTGTGCATATTTTTTCAGATGGGTTGAAATTCAAAACCACCAACTAGATGGTGACATGAGGAAAACGTTTTGCACATATTTTCGCTTCTAAATTTGCTCCGAGCAAAAGGTGGTCGTCGCAACGAGGTGGAGGAGGAGTGGTTGGTACCCCTCCTTCCAGTGCTGTTTTTTTGCATGAAAATAAACCAGAGAAAAAACCATCACCAAGAATTGGTGGATACACCCTGGAAGATGAATTTGGAACCTACAAATCACCCATGAAAAGAAAGGAAAATGATCGGAACCAAACCTCCATGATTATGGTCCATGTTAATCTTCCAGGGTGTAATCTTGACATATTTTGTTGAACTCAAACCCTTGCAGAATTTGATGGACATGCGGACATCTTCCCTTCGTGAAGTTCAAGTATCCCAAGTCTAGGATTTTGTCGATTTTGTCGACCAAATACCCATAGGATCCATGTATGGTATAATGGTTTTAACCCCTAAAAATGAAGGTTTCACGTGGGTTCCCATGGTAGAGGATGAAAATCCCAGGACTTGGATCGCTCCGTGGTTCGGATAGATCACCTCCCCATTCAGGTGAAGCGGACTTGTTGAGAGCTGCTCGTTTAGGTGCGCTGGTTTCGGGAGATTCCCCGGTGGTTCACCGGGCTTTGTGGAATCCAGGGATCATTAGAAATGAATAAACATGTTGAATGGGACCAAAAACTAGGTGGTGGTTTCATTTTTTTTTATGTTTTACCCTACCTGGCAAAGATTTCCAATTTTGACTAATATGTTTCAAATGGGTTGAAACCACCAAGTAGAAAATTGGGTGGAAATCAAACTTGATGCTAAAGTCTATGGTGATTCTTGGGACTTAGATTTGTTGAGTTGGTGATTTTGTTTACGGATTGCATACCATGGGTAAATATCATCACCATGTGAATTTCACCACTAAAATTTGGGGGGTCAGATGTTTGGTGTCTAACTTGTTCCAAGGATTTTGAAGCAAATCCTACACTCCCTAAAACTAACATGGCACCTGAAAATAGGCCATCCCAAAAGGAAAGTAGTATTCCAACCATCCATTTTCAGGTGCTATGTTAGTTTCAGGGAGGGTCAGATTAGTGCATGACGTTTGCATTTTTTAGTAATTCATCATGACCCCAACTGCCAGTTTTCAAGCTGAAGGGATGATTTTTCGCCAAATGTTTCCACCCATGAAGTTGTTTTTTGTCCCCAGCAAAAAAAAACTGGTTGGTGGTTTCAAATATTTCTTTTATTTTCATCCATACTTGACTAATATTTTTCAAAGGGGTTGAAACCACCAACTAGAAAAACTTTGAAACATGGCAAATGCAAAGGGAAGACGATCTCCGATATTTTCCAAAGTTCCTTTTTTGGATCAGTTTGGGTTTGGGTAACTTTTTTCAGGTGTGAAACTTTTTTGTTCAACTTTCAGGAGTTTTCTATTTGAAGCAAAGGAGAACTCCCCAATCGCTCAACTCTAGCATCCATTCCTACGAAAAAAATGGGGGTGGAAATTTCGTCAAAACATGTTGGAACGGATTTGGAAATTCGGCTGTGTTGCACTCCCCAAGTTGAACATAAAAACCGAAGAATGATGGTTTCCAAAAAGAATCACCTATTCCATGGGTACCATTTTCAGGTGAACCATCTTAAACTTTGGGAGGGTAACAATAGCTGCGCTGCGAACTTTGAAGGGATCAAGCGAGCTAAGTGCAAATGCCCCTACTTGGAGGATCATGCGAGGACTTGGATAAGTGGTTATGATCGGTAAGTCCCCCCCTATTCCTGGGGTTATTTTTCTTCCAAAATGGCCTAAATAGCTTTGAAATGGGGGAGACTAACTACCATGGGAACCCACGTGAAACCCCCATTTTTAAGGTTTTTTTTGTGCCCCATATTTCTAGGGATTTTTCAATCTGCATTTTTGGACCCATGTGTTTTGGGGTCCAAGGGTACTTAGTAAATGGGATGATCCTCCGGAGCGAGCGAGTTGTTTATAAGCGATATCGTAAGGGAGGATTTGGTAGGGTTTGTTTTTTTGTTTGAAACTGGAAATGGCATGGTGACACGTCCTTTCCAAACAAACAAAAACAACATGTTCTTGGATTTGTTTAGTTGGTGATTTTTGGAGGGGTTTCTACCATGGATGAAAATCACCATGATTCAAAAAGCGATTTGGGAGCATAGTTTTTTTTTCCAACCACCGAAGAGCAATCTAAGTTATTTCGAGTCATCCCAGCGGAAACATTTTTGGTAGCAAAAAAGTGCTGCGAGACTTTGACACTTGCCTTCAAGAATTTGGATCATCCTAGAAAAAAAAATATATATATATATATACCCTGGGGGTCCAAATTGACCATTAAAAGAATAGGTTTTCACCAAAGACTATTGTTTTAATAGGGAATTTTAATCATCCCAAATTGGGAACTATAATTTTGATAGTCTTGGACTTCCAGGGTATATATTATTTAAATATATATATATATATATTCCCTTGGGGTCCAAATTGACCATTAAATAGATAGTCTTGCGTGGAAAAGACCATTATTTAAGTATAAATTTATATATTTAACAATTCCGGTGACTTCCAGGGTTTTCAAGAAGCCCTTTTGCAAAAAGATGCATCCCTAAGAATCAGCTTTTGGAACCCTCCAACAAAAAGAGGGGACAGATTGACTGTGTATAGCAGGGTTTTTTTTGGGATCTCCAAGCCACTGGTAGTATTGAGATCCTATGATTCTTAGGGATGAGAAAAAACAAAAAGGCTGCAACATGTTCATTGTTCCTGCTTACTTACTCACTTCGGATGAATTGATACATGGACAAACACTGTAAAGTCATCATGTTGTTTTTCCTCTTGGTAAAGAGTTAGGGTGAATTGATTTGTATAGAAAATCCTCATTTTTAGATCCGCAAGGCAGATCTATGTTCTTTCAAATCTTTCAAATCTTTCAATTTACCTTCAAAATCAACCAAATGTCTGTAGGTAACTATACCATGTATTGAGTGGTTGGGAAAACATGTGCGAAAAGAAATCAAAAAATCATGGACCATCTTGGAGGTCAAGATCGAGGAGTGGCTTGTCAAAAGGCGCGGGTTTTTTTGCTGCTGCAGCTTTGGACGGTGGCAAGACGAAGCAACTACTCCCCCAAAATTTAACATGGAACCTGAAAATGATGGTTTCCAAGAGGAACTTCCTTTTCTAGGACTTCTTTTCAGGTTCCATATTAAATTTCGTGGGGTGTATATTCTAGGTTGTGGTCTCAAAGATTTTTTATTTTCACCCCCTGGGTTGGAGAGATGATCCAATTTGACGAGCATATTTTTCAGATGGGTTGGTGAAAAACCACCAACTCGTATTTTTGTTGGTTGCCCAGGATCTTTGTGCAGGATTATTTGTACATTACATATCTACCTGTATATATGCATATTTCCAGTATGTATTAAAAAAAAAACGGAACATCCCCAGTTATGTGATCCCCGCTTAAGTAACAACGACGTCTTAAATAATGAGCAAAACACGCGCTTAAATCACTCTTGCCGGTGGCCTATATTTGGGGTGGACAAAAACATAGAAGCTAAAGTGGCGCGACCAAAATACTTGAAACATCTTGAACGATCCACAAAAAAAACAAAGACAAAATCCTTCTGACCTTATCAAACAAGCTGACCCTATCCAAAAAACATGCATATAATATATACATACATGTTACTGTATATATTACGCATGTTTTTCATACTTACATACATGAATGCACATATATTTGAGCTGAACCCAATAGGTGTTTATCGTCGCCAGGCGGCTAAGGGTAGCTTCAGCAGCTGGCGGGAGTTTTATCAAGGAGATACAGGGTGGCGTTTTCTGAGTGGATGAACCCTGTTTTTTTTGGGGGTGGGGTTTTGGTGGGACCCTACAGCTCCAAAAACTAATACCCGTATGACGGATCCGAATGTGACGATTGTATATTTTTTAACCTACATATAGGGTAAAAAAATCAACCATTCATGTAGGTAAATATACCCAGTAGCAATGACAAACAATAATTTATACCTGGATCTTCCAAAGGGTGCTGAATCGATGATAAGGGGTGCCCAGATACCTTTTTTTAGGTTTAAACAGCACCCTTTGGAATATGCTGGTAGAGATTCCCTCTGTTAGTAACATGACATTTGGTTCATTTTCCATGGGGTTTTGGTTGAACCTACGACCGGAGGTGGTGAACCTATCAACAAAACATCCATTTGTTGGATTTGGTATATTGGATCCCGTAGGATCCATGGTACTGATATATTTACCTACATGTTGGGTTCATTTTTATGGGGACAAGGTGGGCCCCTACTAGATCTACGATCGTTATAAATGGAGTTCTAGACCGTATAAATTGCCTTCTAAATGGATCACTGGAGTTATAAGCCTACTTTATAGGAGTTATAACCCCATGTATTACTGGTAGGGACCCATTATTGTAGGTGGTGGCATTGGAGCTTCCTGGGTGTTACCCAAAAAGTTGAAACTCCAGGTGCCAGGATGTCCCGGGACGGAAGTTAGGATCAAAGGTTAGGATCAGTGGGTTATACGGTTAAACCCCCAACAAAACCCCATTGATAGGTAGGTGAAATAAGCCATTGATCCTAACCATTGATCCTAACCTTTGATCCTAACTTCCGTCCCGGGTGATTCAATTCTGATTTTATCAGATGACCCTTTATCTCTTTGGTAAATTCTCATGACTTACGCTTTGAGTGGGGACTTAAATAACGCCACGTTTGCCAGCCTTGCTAAGTATGAACTTGTTGTAATTTATCAGCACATTTTTTCTTGGAATCATCCCTCTTTGGTTTTTGCTACAATCAGTGCTTAGTATCACTACAGGTGATTTTCAGACCCAATGTATTTGGTATAGTCATTGGATTATATGGGTGTTTCCGAAAATAATGGTACCCCCAAATCATCCATTTTAATAGGGTTTTCCATTATAAACCGTCCAGTTTGGGGTACCCCTATTTTTGGAAACATCCATATTGTGACCCAGTGATTGTTAACTGTTGATTTTTTTAGCAAACCCCCTCCGACAAAAAATGGACATCTTAAACCCTAATCTTCCAATCATACCTCCTGAGGTTTGGTGTCTTTTTTTGGGGGGGGGAGGGTCCAGTCATACCTCCAAAAACAAGTTGTTGAAGGAAGCTTACTAGGATGTCCATGGAACTTAGTAAGTTGCGTTGTAACCTACTTCAGGGACGTATACAACCCGAAAAATTGGACCATTTGGCAGGTATTTCCCTCCCCAAATTATGCTCCCTCGGATCTCTCGCTTCGAGCAACCCCGCGAGGACGTTGGGTAGAGACCAAACTGCATGTCCGGAGTCTCTGGAATGACTTGGGGGTTGGAGAATTAAACCAAGCGAAATTCAGTTAGGCTAAGCGTTTGAAACCTCATAGGATCCATGTATGGTTAAGCAATTTACCTTGATTTACCTCTTTTACCCATTTAAAATCAACTAAATGTGGGTAACATATACCAAAACATGGATTTGTTTGGGGAACTTTTGGAGGTTACTAATTTTTAATAGGAACATCATGTCAGTTTTAAACGGGTTTTTATTTCCTGGTGCCGATGTATGGCTAAGTAAGAAATCTTGGAAATTTAATGAGAGATGTAGTCGAAGAGCCATTAGATACTGTTGATGGAAGAAATCCTGCACCAGTTGATACGTAGTTTATCCCATTGTTTACAGGGTTTCATACATCCCAGATGGTTATTTGGGATTTCAGCCATCAAGAGTAATTATGTTTTTCAACTATTCCTTGGCTTACCCAGAGGATCTATGTTTGATATATTTACCTGCATTTGGTTGATTTTTTTAATGGTAGATGTAGGTGAATATACAATCGTCCCATGGATCCGTAATGGGATATAAAATGGAAACATGGAACATGCTGAAGGAACTTGCAGCTTTGCTACCACATATGCCAGGGTCGAAACTCCCATGATTTCCATTTAATAGGGGATAGTCATCAACCAAATAGTAGGGGTTTATAGACCTGAGGATTTCCGTCATTCAAGGTGGGATGAGTTTATCCCCCAACATACGGAGGTGATCCAACTTGCTCCGACATGAGGTACGAAAGGATCCTTATATAATGGCTTATTATAATCCCCTAAAAAAACAGGGTAGCATTTCATCCCCAACATATACCCTAACCAACCAGGGTTCTTTTTCTCAAATGATGAATCTCAATGAATCTCAAGTACTCACAAACATGGGCCCAAAAAACAGCTATAAGTACTCACATGGATTTTTTGGGGAGTTTCCAACCCAAAAAAACGGTGAGGTCGAGATGTTTAACTTTGAAGATTACGAGTTGGGGAACCCAAGTCGCGGAGTTGACGTCGCCCAGTTGCTACTGGGGAATACCCCTCCTATGGGGATAGCAAGGTCATGGATTGCATCACCTGCCTGGTGGATTGTTTGCCGTTTGGGGGGGGGGGTTGAAAATGGTGAAAAACTTGGAGGAATCATCCCATTTGGTTGCAGTATAGTATACTTGTCACTTCATTGAACCATCCCAAAAGGTCACGTGAAAACGCAGAAATTGCCTACGGTCATTGCTTGGAACGGCGTTTTTTTTTTTGCCAGTAAGAGTCCCGGATGCATTTTCGGGGCTTCCATAATATCCAAACTACCAACTCAAACCGTTTTCTCCAAAAATCGGAGACCTCGAAACATGAAAACAAAAAACATATTTGAAAAACGGGCCACAAACTTTCGTGGAACAAATGTAAGTCGTTTAATAAACGGTACGGTAAGTTTTCAATGAATCATGCCTTGTTATCTTAGTCTTTGGAATGTCTTTGGATGGTTCTTAGATTTATGTTTGATACACCACTAGGGCTTGTTGTTTGAATCTTGTTTTAGGATTGCGACTTTGCCACCCCAACTGCAATCGAATTTGGTAATGTGGCAATTTGTTACCCTGCAGGTTCCACGTTTCAAATAGAAAAATTGAAAGAGAAACAACTCGAAGATATCGAAGATCAACTTGGTGACCCGAAACATATTCAGACCACCCACTTCTTTGTGACCTTTTTGGTATGCTTAAGTGTCTCTTTCAAAGGTTAAGTGACCTCCAACTAGGGCCAGGGGATAAAATTGTCACTTTGAATCACTTTGGACTTGGCGCTCCACTTTTTTATGTTGTTTAAATGTCAACTGGCTGGCCATTGGTAGGGAATGAGGGAAGGAATTGTATCATAACGTTGTATAGCTTCATGTTCATCATTCTCTACTTTTCTGGCCGGCCAGTTGTTTGAAAAATACTAAAGGTATGATGACCCATAGGATCCATGTGACTGGTAAATGTACCTAGATTTACCATTAAAATCAACCTTTCATGTAGGGAAAATATATCTTGGATCCTATGGCTGATGATGATGCTGAGGCGTTACAAGCGACGGCATGGCGATGTTGATCGCCAGGTGTAGGGGTTGAAAAGGGTGATGTTGGCTGATGGGGTATATCATAGGATAGGACTCGGGTGTCCTGTTTAGAAAGATAATGCATTGCAGATCTTTTTTGATTGGTCTAAGTTCTTTTGATTTTGTCGGAACATGAAAGTACTTACTTGGAGGTAAATGTAGATGGTTCAGAAATCCCAAACAACCACCTGGGATGGTGCTAAAACCCTCTCAACTGGGTATATTCACCCTATCAACTGGTTTTTTCTCGCTGGATTTCTGGTTGCCATCAACTTTGTATGACCTGCAAATATTTGTGAAACATGGATTTTCGGAGGATTGAAGGTGTGGGAATTGATGTGCAATCCTCAAGGTCACTGTCCCTATGTCACCTCCACAGAATTTGTTTGGGAAGATGAGTTTGTCAATCTTAGGATCCATGGGATACAGGAAAGTTTTATTGGAAAGCAACCAGTACACCCTGAAAAATTAACATGGAACCTGAAAATGACTTGTTTGACAAGGGAAATCATCTTCCAAAGCTTAATTTTCTTTGGGGTTCCATGTTAGTTTTCAGGGTGTAAGTAGAATGATTCAGCTTTTTTGATGTTGTTAAGCAACATCTTTTAGACTTAGGATGACCTGGACAGTTTTTTTTGTCAAGTTTCTATACCCTGCTTGAAACAAACATAGCACCTCGAAATAGATCGTTGGAAAACCATGTGGTTTCCTTTTTGGGTGTAGCTTCCTGCCAGGTGCCATGTCGTCCTGGCAGCACGCACCACATTGTAATTTCCATTTGAAACGCATCATGGAGAAACTGGCAACACTCCCATCAACTAACATTGACATAGCTGGCGGGAACCTCAGGGCCCCTGAATGAGTCGATGGATTTCCTATTGAAAATGGTGATATTCCATTTCTATGCTAGTTTACTGGAGGGTATCATGGATTTTTTGCCAGGGAAAATCATGTATTTTTTACCTACGTTGATATCTTCAAAAGCCTTTGACCGGATCGCGTGGCAAGGCGCCCATAGCAGCCTTACCAGCAGCACCTAAAGAATTCAACCGGCGCCAGGTGGATGTGCTGTTTTGTACAAAACGTGTTTTTTTTTGCGTTGGAAACGGGAAAGGGTTTTTTGTGTGTATCCCAAAGGATCCATGTACGGTATATTTACCTATATTTTGGCTTAAATTCATGGTAAATGTAGGTAAATATACCATACATGGATCCTATGGGTATGAAGGTTTGGTGAAAATCCCATGGAGGTGTGCAATGATTTTGGCATCATCAACTGCTGGACATTTCTGCAGGTCAGGAAGAACCATGTTTCGGTGGAACCACTACATAAACTGCAAATTAGCAGTCAAAACTCTGAAAAAATGATGCAACTGGAAGATGATGGAACTTTCCTTTTTGGGGTTTTCGGTAACTTTTCATTTTGGCAGTATTTGTTAAACTTTGGGGGTATGATTTTTGTTGGACGGTTTAAGTTTCAGCGATGTTTTTTTTTCCCCGGCCATTCATCAAAAATCCCTTCCCTTTTTGGACCACCCCCCATTTTACAATCTCGTAAACTACCCTGTCCGAATCCTGGGACCTGAATAGGCTGGCTATGAGGACTCGAAACACCCATTGACTTTACTTGATAGCCCATAGGATCCATGGGGCGATTGTATATTTACCAAGCCATTTCCCATAAAAATCAACCATCCATGTAGGTGAATATACCAGCCCCATGGATCCTTAAGGTAGGTTGGACCTTCACCCCTACCATTGGTCCAGGTCCAAGCGCTGATTCTTAATGAGATCACGAGTCTCCCCACGAAAAAGGCCCTGAAAAAACTGCATTTGGGTCACCTAAAAGCACTCACCGAAAGACGAAAGAATCCCATCCCAAGATCACGAACAAATCCGCAGAATTGTTGCCAGGATAGTATCCTTCATGTAAAGTTTAGATAAGGTTTTGGAATTGTTTGTATTCTTTTGACTGGGAAGACTATAGGGTAATGTTGTCAAACATTTCGTTGAAATGAATTTTTGGTTGGACTTTTTCAACTTCCAAGTTGACAAAAACATGGAACATCCAGCAAATGTGTTGGCAGCGACAGCCTCTGCAGCTGCAAACTTCGCACACCTGGACCAAAGAACATCTACAGCCGGTCCTACAGAAGAGGTGTCCTTCAGAAAGAGGTCCACTACCTGCAGAAACAGGTCGACCACCTGCAGATGCACCTGCAGAAAGAGGTCCTACACCGGTTTAGTGCTGACCTGCAGAACCTGCTCCTGCAGAAAGAGGTCTACTACCTTCAATGCCATCAAATGCAGCTCCTGGTCCTACATGTCTGGATGCCGCTGCACCCCTTGCTGCAGCAAAAGCTAAACCCAAAGCTAAGGTTCAAGCTGCAAACAACCAGTTTAAAATTGGATGGAAATGGTGAGTTCCAACCAACCATTTTCCATGTAAAGATTTGGTGAAAATCATCCAATTGAAACAACCATTAAAAGAATAGATGTTTAGGGGTTATACCAGGAAAACATGTTTTTTTTGTCCTTTGGCAGGTGGAACCACGTGCTGAACCTTTGCCCCCAAAGAGTGTGCCACCGGCAAGGCTTGGTCGATGATGGTGGTGGGAGGGGGTGGTCGGATTTTCGTGTAAAGGGCGTTACTTGCTGGCGAAATGGAGGTTAACAACTTTTCAGTAGTTAGTTGGGTGAAATGACTTTGATTTTCACCCCTGCAAGTCCCGTTCTTTGATGGGTGCGAAAAAGAACCCCTGCAACTTACTAACTTTTTTGTAAACTAACAAATCGCAATGGAAATCCGCCTTTTTCCAATACATCTACAAATGGTGGAAATTCCATTGCTATTGCAAAACATGTCCATTTTCGCCCATAGGTAGGTTCTGGAAATCGGTATTTTTTTTTCGTTGTTCAGAAACGAGGACGCCTTTGCGTTCCATGCATTTCAGGAGGGTGACCTTTGAGGACGTTTTATGCCTTTTTTCCACGGGAAATTCCACGGGAACTCTTAAAGCCCATGGTGAGCAATGGAAAAAAACACCCTGGTTGTTTAGGTTGTAAGGGGGGTTATACTACCCTTTGTGATAGGGGTTTATTAAATCATATCACAAGAATTCCTATTAAACAACCATGTAAAATGGAAAGTATAATTAATAACGTTTCTGTTCTTTGCTCATGTAGTTGAGGATACCCACTTGGTGAAATGCCACATGCAGTTGAGCATTTGCCCCGAACAAAATGGTTGGGTGTGAACATTTTCCACATTTGGACATGTACAGTTTGAAACATCTTTTGTTCAAGTGGGTATCCTCTATGATCATTTGGGGGAAATCCTCTTCCAAACTTCCCCCTTTTTATAAATCCAACCCTTAGTTTTAAAGTGGTTGTAGAAGTACAGAATGCTGGACCCCTTGCGCTCACCTCCCTGAAATCTAACATAGATACCCAAAATAGCCATGTTTGACAGGAAAAATCATCTTTTAAACCATCATTTTTTGAATCAATTCGTTAGAGTTAGATTTGATTTTTTTTGTGTGTTGGTTGGATATTTTGTTGGTTAGGACCTGAACCGGCTTGTGGGGCTTTTGATAGGGGGAATTCCTCTCCATTATGGTCTTGGGGAAATCTGATGGTGAAGTTAAAATGGACCTTAGTGTTGGAAGAAATCCGGCGATCACCAGTTGAGGTTGCTTATCCCATTATTTACGTTTACCCTCCCCTGAAACTAACAGTTCGCACCTGAAAATAGATGGCAAAGGAAGACGATCGTTTCCTTTTGGGTTAGCTTCTTGGCAGGTGCTGCGTTGGGTTTTAAGGAGTGTACCAGAAAATGTTGGTGCATGCTGTTTCTATGGTGGAAAATAAGGAATATGTTCGTCAAACTTGGTTCGTAAGGCCAGAAGGAACCAAAGAATCTTGCAAACTTAACGTATTCAACTGGCAACTGAAGTCCTGGAACCAATTCAAAATTTATCCCCTCCTTTTTTAACCTAAGACTTTTTTCCAAAGTCAAAGTATCCCCAAAAAATCCGGAGCCCTAGTATCCTTCCCTTTCTTCACTTTCTTTGTTTTTTACAGCAGATTCGATGTTGTTCCATTTTTCTTAGATCTGTTGCCCCTGCGCAATGAAAATCGCTCGGCTTTTTGTGACGGAAGAGAAACACCGTCTCCACCAGGACAACTCCTGTCACAGAGAAGGAGGTGGAGTATGGAAGCTCAAATTCTTGAGGCCAAGATCACCTTGATTAATCCGCAGAATTGTTGCCAGGATAGTATCCTTCATGTAAAGTTTAGATAAGGTTTTGGAGATTGTATATTACTAGGTTGTGGGAACTCAAACATTTTTTTTTTAATGTTCACCCCCGATCCCTGGGGAAATGATCCAATTTGACGAGCATATTATTCAAATGGGTTGAAACCACCAAGCAGTTTTAGTATGTTTTAGTAGAAACGTGGAACTAAAGGAAACTTGCGGTTTGCAGCAATCCTGGAAACCAAAAGAAGGAAATGAAAAATGAACAAAATGATGGGAAACATGATGTTCCTATGAATGTTTACCTACCATTGAGTTAACACATTTGGGTACATCTAAAAGGAAATGTTCCATGGAGCATATCCCATAGGATCCATGTATGGTATGTTTACCTACATTTACCATAAAAATCGGTCAAATGCAGGTAAATGTACCATACTTGGATCCTATGGGTATGGGATTGAGATTTGAAAATTTGAGATGTTCTTTCAATGTTCACAAAAGGAATGCGATGTCGATGTCTGAATGTGCCTTAAGCACGTATGTTTGAAGTGTGAATGTTTTTCCATGAGTCTGGGCACAGAGGAGAATGTACAGCCAAGTGCTTTGCATTACGTAAAAAGGCGGAAAAACAAAACACCTTCCTGGCGCAATTTCTTGTGACCAAACATTGGGATGGTGAGTTTATAACGTGACCCGAACTCAAAGGTTTTTAACTGGTGACCTCCAAGGATCGGGGATCAGCTTTGGACACGACTTGAATCACCACCCGTTGGCTTCCGGTTCCCTCCACCGGCCACGGCCGTTTAAACGCCTCAAGGAAAATGCTGCTTGCAGCACAAGCCGAGACGAAACGTGGTGAAAGGCGGGGAAGATACGGAGAAGGATCAGTGACTAGGAAAGACCGTGTTTATTCAGTGTACTAATGGTTGGTATACCCTCCCTGAAACTAACATAAATAGCACCTGAAAATGGATGGTTGGAAGATGATTTTTCTTTTGAGATGGCCTATTTTCAGGTGCAAACTTTTAGTTTTAGGGAGTTAAACCCCACCCCTCAGCACCCCAAATGCAACATAGCATCGTTTTTTTTTGTAGCGCCCTTTTTAGATACCTTTGATATTGACTCCTATAGGGAATGGGGGGCAGGTCAAAGGATGTCAAAGGTATATAAACTACCACGAGCCCCCAAAACCATGAAAAATAGAGGTTTTGGCCAACTAGAAACCAAGTTATTTACCATAAAAAACCTCTAAAAATGTAGGTTTGGGGGGCCCATGGTATACGGATTGTAACCCTTCGCATGTTTAGCTCGTAAAGAGGGTTATACTTTGGGTGTAGCCCCCCTCCAAGTAACAGCGACCCCACTGGGATTATTACATGTTTAGTATGTGATTTTGCCCACTGTTACTGGGAGTGGGCCCCAAGTTATTCATGAGCAATGTCGGTCTGTCACAAAGGGGGTTGAGTATCCTTTTGCCAGGGAGAAAAGGATGTAAAAGGCTTCAACGTCTTACGACATCCTTGAGATTGTTCGAATTTATCAAGGGATAGCACAACCCATAGGATCCATGAATGGTATATTTGCTAACATTTACCATTAAAAACAGCCAAATGTTGGTAAATACACCATACATGGATCCTAAGGGCAACACAAGACAACAAGCGAAGATGCTGGCAGCAACGAAGCTGAAAGCCTCCGCCTTTTCTCCAATCTTTTTTGACCAAATTTTTACCACTCTTTGCTGTCTGCCATGGCCTGATGGCCTGCAAAAGTGCAGAGGTGTTTGGACTTTGGAGAGTCATCTACAAAAAACCACCTTGCGGCTTTCTTGCTGGAGTGTATAAGGGTTCCTGGGGCTATAGGGAGCCCAGAGATGGGCGGAAGTGTAGGCCCTACAGCTCCCCCACCGACATTTTTACGCCTTGGAAGTGGTCGTGAGGTAAGACTGATCACCATAAATGAAAGCAGCCGTGGCCGCTCTGAGAAGGTCATGGTAGTAGCAGGAAACGGTTGGAATCTAAAAGATAAACATGTCATGAGAAAGCCTGTATTATTAAGGACATTCATTGTCTTTTCTGCCAGAATGCTTGGTTTTTTCAGAAAGTGTTCAGGTTTTAGTTTGGAAATTAACACTTCGAATCCGAGATCCGGAAACTTAACATCACAATATCCCATAGGATCCCTGTATGGCATATTTCCCTACATTCTCCAAAAAAGCAACCAAATGTAGGCAAATATGCCATACATGGATGGTAAGGGTATGGAAATACTCCCGCAACACAGACTTTGACGAGACTACGATACCCTGCGGAAAAAACCCTGTGAGGTGGGGACTTCTCAGGTATCGGTATCTGATCAAAAGGTAGATTCTTTGGTATCTGGAAGTCCAGGGAATGCTTACAATAACTAGGTGGTTTCAATAATTTTTATGTTCACTCGATCCTATTTGGGGAAGATTCCCATTTTGACTAATATTTTTCGAAGGGGTTGAAACCACCAACTAGATAATATTTCATTTGAAGGGAATAATTTTTTGATCATCAATTATTCAAGTATATATTTGCTACAATAAATTGTTGTTTTGAATTTAAGTTGCAGAAGGTCTTTTGCGGTCCGAATACCTTCAAAAACCAAGGTGTTTTGGAAAGCCTAGGGTCAAAAAAACACCTGAAAAAATTATGCTGCTGGGCCTTTTTGGGAGGGTGAGTTTACGTGACCGTTTTCAAAGGTTAAGTGACCTTAACCCTAGAAGTCCAAGTCAACCATTAAAATAATAAGTTTTCACCAAGTCGACTATTGTTTTAGTAGGGAATTTTTTAATCATCCCAAATTGGGGACTATCATTTTGATAGTCTTGGACTTCCAGGGTTAAACTAGAATTCAACCAGGGGATAAACAGGTACCTTTGAAAACAAACAACTATCTTCATGTCATCATCGAGCGAGGCTGGTGCAACAAAGGGACCAGCAGTGACTTGAACGGCAATGATAGTATTCAAGTCAAATGATAGCGACCTCACTCACCCCAACCGGTGGTTTAGTAAGGGAAATCCCTTTATTTCAGGCAAACCTAGGTTGGGGAATTTTTTTAATCTGGCCAGAATTATTGTTTAGTTTGACTTCTGTTCCAGTCAGTCTGATGGCCAAAGAAAACGCATTTTGCTCAATTTCATGGCTTGATGTTACAATGGTATGGGGTTATTCTACAGCCATACTCCCCTGATTACACTCGGGTCCAAATGAGTGGCACAACACCAAAAAGCCAAGGTAAATACACGACATATAAACCTTCAGATGGGAACGGTGCAACCTACACCTACATTTTTTGGATTGTTGTATGTGTGGAATTATAATGAGTCTTTGTGGATTCGTTTTTTAGTTTAATATAAACCAGGTATTTCAAAACATTGTTCACTGATTCAAACACCGGAGGTTGTTCACTTTGAGGGCAATCTTTTGGATAGTTACAGATAGTTACCCCAGAAAATGAAACTTGAAACTGGAGGGATATGGTTTTCCTGCTTTCCCAATCATCAGGTTACACAAAATGGTAAATTTGGATTGGTGGTTTGGAGTTGCGGGGCAAAGACTCTTCAGATTATCTACACCCTGAAGTTGATTAACGGCTGGTTCACCTACAAATCACCCATTTAGAAAGGAAAATGACTTGAACCACAAATGATTTTCCTTTTTCAATTTTGGTTGATTTTTAGGTGAACCAGCGGTTCATTTGCCAGGGTGTATATACAGCATTTTTGTTTTGGTTCTGAAAATAGTTCGGTTTTTCTCAATCAAGGAGTTGGATCATCTTTTGAAAACCTCCTGAAAAATTTCAGGGGTTGTTTCTGACTCGCTGTTAGTCTTAGAGTGGGTAAGTTTGGTTCTGACACGCATCAATTTCATGAAAAATGATCAATACATAATAATCTAAATGGGTGTTGAACAAATCGATGGTCACTTTTTGTTTTGCCCCAGCAAAACAAAAGTGGTGCATTGTGACTTGTTCAGGACCCTTGTCCAGATAAGCAGCCCAAACAAACCTTTCCAAACAAACCATCAACATGCCCTAAGAATCCAGACTCTTCCCTAGAGTAGGAGTGATGGTTTCAATCCCATCCCCAGAAAAGGAACAGAGGGGAAATCCCGGATTCTTAGGACATATCTGGATTGTTAGGGATGTAAAAACGGCTCATCATATGCCCATGTTTCTTGGATTTCTTGCCAGTGTCAGGTTGATCATGGAAGAAGAGAAAAATAAAGCGAAAGCCAAGGCGTGAAAAAAACAACTAAACAGGTGTCACTAAACGGAAGCCATTTTTGCAAGAATCAAACTTGAGGCTACCATGTTGCTGGTATTTTTTTTTAAGACCTTCAAAATGCATCAAGGTGTTGATTTGGCAATATCCTCAGACATCCAAAATGTTCCAGTCATACCGAACGTGAGGATCGGTGTTTTTTTAGCTCTTAGGGGCGAATTCGCCGTTCAGGGGGGGATGGTGATTCCCCTAATCTTCCTTAGGGTTCCCCAATCTTCCCGCTTGTGGAATCTTGGGAAGGCTTCCCCACTAAACATCCCCTTCCCCTTAAAAAGAAAAATGAAATTGAAAGAGCCTTCAGATCCTGTACTTTAACTAGGTGATAGTTTCATTGTTTTTAATTTTCACCCCTAGTTGTGGAGATTTTCCAATTTTGGCTGATATCTTTTAAATGGGTTGAAACCACCAACTAGTTAAGTACTAAATCCGGGTGGTTCGTGATGATGTTTTTGAGGTCCAAATACCTCCAAAAACAAAGTGTTTGGAAGCCTACGGTAATTCATATCTTTCGAACATGGCTTGAAATGTGTTGGAACCAACTAGAAATTGTTCAACATGTTGTGTTGATAAAGTTCAGAAATCCTTGCCGCACCTGCGATGTATCAATGCATACGGCTGCATATGCGATAAACTACCAATCTCCAGGAGTGGTTAGGCAGGAACACCTGAAGCGTCAATTAAAAGACGGCTAAAGTACCTTACACATCCATTGCCACCTCCTGAGGTTTGGTATCTTGGAGCAAACCAAACAAAAACAAGCAAAGGCCAACACCAACACCTAGGTATTCGCCTGGTTGTCTAAGGTTATTCACGAAAAAAATGTGGCCACCCCACCCCCACACACAAAAAGACAACATAATCAATCCTAACCCAAAGCACTCAATGTATGGTATATGTACCTACCTTTTTACCATTAAAAAGTCAACCATCCATGTAAGTTGTAAATATATACCATATACACATTGACATATCTGGGAGGTGACCCAACCCCCCCAAAAAAAACATCCCACGTGTCTTCCGAAACTTCCAGATGGTTACCCTCCCTGAAACTAACAACTAACATAGCACCTGAAAATAGGCCGAACTCCCCAAAAGGAAAGGATCGTCTTCCAACCATCCCTTTTCAGGTGCAAACTTGCTGCTAGTTTCAGGGAATTTATTGTTTCATCACCTTCACCTTGTGGTGAAGCTCTGCAAAAACACCCAGGGCTCCTCAACCTTGCTGGCAGTGGCGGCGAAGTTGCATTCTCCACCGGAGGTGGCGGGGGTGAAACCCCCAACGTTTGGGGGGGATGGAAGAAATCTACAAAAAACCCCTGGACTAGGTGGTGGTTTCAAACATGTTTTGTTTTCACCCCGAACCTTGGGGAAGATTCCCAATTTGACGAGCATATTTTTCAAATGGGTTAAAACCACCAACTAGTGGAAATTTAAGGGATGGATATACTAAAATGTTACTATTTTTTTCGGTGGTTCCGGGTTGTGACCCCAATTTTTGTCAGGGCAAAAATCACCGAATTTCTAGGTGGTGGCAACTCAACTCAAATATTTTTGGAATGTGAAAAACCCATCATTTGAGGAAGATTTTCATGTTGAGGTTGGCACTTTATCCCATGATTTACAAGGGGTTCAGCAGCACCATCCCAGGTTGTTTGGGATTTCTGAACCATCAACAGTAGCAGGACTACATTCCCCCAAAAAACTTGACAATTCGCACCTGCCAGGAATCTGGGCCCCAAAAGGAGACTACAGGACACGATCGTCTTCCAAGCATCCATTTTTTAATGGCGTTTTTTCTGTTACTTTCAAGGAGGGTACATGTTTGATCATGTTTGGTCATATGGGTGTTTCCAAAAATAGGGGTACCCCAATATGGATGGTTTATGATGGAAAACCCTATTAAAATGGATGATTTGGGTGCCATTATTTTTGGAAACACCCATATGACAATAGGCTAACAGGACTTCACTGTCAACGGCGTTTTCTTAGAAATAGTATCAAACCCCGCATTTGGAAAAAAACAAATAGCATCTTCAACTCATGGCCATTTAACCATTCACAATTTGCACCATGTTGTCAACCTCATTCACTACCCCTGGGATTCCAAACACCATTAAAACAATGGGTGTTAATTTAATATAACCACCATTTGCTTATCCTAAGGGTTGAATTATCATCGAAATTGGGGAAAAAACATTATTTTAATGGTGGTCGAAGCCCAGGGCTACCATCAAAATAAAAACACACACCGGTTTTCCTAACATAGCTCGGAAGGTCTCGCTGCGGGGACACAAGTCGGCAGTATATGTATGGACCCGATGCGAGCCGAACGGATCAAGTCAATGGTTTTGAACCTGGTACCCGGTATCCTAAAGCCAACCATTTTTTAATGGTTCCCCTAAGAATCCTTGGACCCTCCAAATTGATTGGTTGGAAAAGGATCCCCTTGCAGTTTGGGTGGACGTCGGCCTATGTTCAGTCTGTACATTTGACACTTACCTTTACGGAGGGTATATGAACGCCCCTTCCTCAGCTGCCAACAAAAAATCGGCACTGGGATGTCCATGATACATAGTAAATAGATTATAGTCCCTATATAAGTAGGGTGTATATAAGTCCTCTAAGTAGGTTACAACCCAACTTACTAAGGATCGTTACTAAGTTCCATGGACATCCTAGTAGATTCTCCAATCAAATCTCGGCCGAACTTCCTTGCCACTGACCATCGGCCAAACCTCTAGGAGTCATAAGTCATCTCAAGGACTCACTGGTGGTTTGGACATCCAAGAAAAAACCTGCAAAAAAGAGAGTCAAAAAACCCTTCGAAATACAAGGTGGGCGTTACCTACTAGTTACACAATTGGAGTTATAATCCGTTTTTTATCCCCAAAAAAGGAGTTATTATAACCCCATAAATAACTCAAACACAGCCTCCGGAGGAGTCGTGACCCTACTGCTCCGGCGTCCAAAATTCTTTCCCCATTGGATGCCAGCCACTGATGTACGTGAAGCTTCCAAACCATTACCCTTGGACCCCAAACAAAACCCTATGGAAAAATGCAGGTTTTTTTTCAACCCCCAATATATGGGTAAGTTATAACCACCCCCTAGAAATTGGAAGGTTTCAGGTCGTGGGAACTCCTATATGGTAGGCCAAGCTGGAAGCTTCCCTTCCCATCCTCCCCAGCTGCTGTAGGCCAAGCTCGGACCAATGATGCGGCAGGGAGGAGGGCCCGTCGGAGGGCCTGTGGTTGATCCCGAAATGCAGGAGAACCGAACCGTTGGAGAGAAAAGGTCGTCAGAAAAGATATGGAAAGTTTCCAAAAAATAGTGGTATCCCCAAATCTGGAGGTCTATGCTTCTTTATTTACAGATCTCCATTTGGATGTTTCCAAAAAAATAGTGGGTTTCCCCCCAAATCATCCATGGATTAATAGGGGTTTTCCATGAATAAACCATCCATTTTGGGGGAAACACCCCTATTTTTGGAAACACCCATATGGAAAGAAAACAATAAACAGAAAAAATGCAGCTTTTCGAAACAGGTGCAAAAAGAGTTTTTAGGGGATGTAATGAGTGGATGAAAGGATTGCAAATTTTGGTTTGTTTTTTTTTAGTTGAAGGTGTTGACGGGGGTTGGCGGTGATTATATTTGAAATTGGCCATACATTGAAGAATTCATGGCCAACAAAATGTTGCGAGGTTACATTGGGGGTTCGTTCTGCAGAATGAGTGAAGTTATGATCCCTACCCTCTTATCCTTGTTTTTTGGTTCGGGTGGTGGACGTCAAGAATTCTTAAGTTACAGTTTCCAGTGTTAGTTCAGGATGGGGATAACAACTTTTTTCAGGATTCTGCTATCACCCCCCCTACTTGGAGGATCATCCAAAGGACTTCGAATTGGTTAGTAAATCTGTATGTCAGCCATAAATTCCGGCCATTTTGTTGAAGGGGTCCCACAACCACAACCCGATCCTTAACGATTACCATGGTTAAGTACATATCCAAGTCATGGACAAAAATCCTCCTAAAACTAAGATCTCACCCACAGGGCCCCCTGGAAGGTACCTTTTTGGATGTTTCAACAGTTTATGTTTCGGATTTTTGTTCTTTTTGTTGTTGTTTTTTTTTTTGGGGGGGGGGAAGTTTGGGGGTCCATCTTTTTAAGGGTATTATGTGGGCAAAATCATGGCTGGTCCTAAGTAATGAGGCATCGCGGCATTCGGGATGCATCTGACGTCTTCTTCAGCAGTGGGATGTCATTGGAGCTTCAACCACCCACCTAAAACCCCCCAAAAAAAATATCTCTCTGCCAGGATGTGCAACCAGCACCTGAGGTGGATTCTGGGGATTCTGGGTGTTTAAAGGTGAGAAATTCATATCCTTTTTTGTTGGATGAGTTTGATGATACAATCTTGATGTAATATTACATATACCCTTGAAGTCCAAAGACCATTAAAAGACTAGGTTTTCACCAAAGACTATTGTTTTAGTAGGCAATGTTTAATTTTAATAGTCTTGGACTTTCAGGGTATATAGTTGAAATACAACCTGTTCATGATATTGGTATTTACTATGGTTCCATGATCGACAATGTTCTAATTGATGTTGAATTATTACAGGTGGCTTCAAATGTAAAGGTTGTTCTTTTGTGATCATGTTTCTTTGAACCCACCCAAAAAACGAACATGGTAATAGAACATCCACCGTTTGAACATAGCACATCTCAATTATTCCCCTTAGGATCTTTGATCTCTTGAGTTTAGTGGGGGGGATGGAATCCCCGAATATATCGTTGACATGTATGACATATATGACATTTCTCTGGGCCAAATGTACAGGGAGGTATGTGTCAACCAATATGTTTTGTGTGTTCATAGTTCATACATGTTGGTAGCTAAACTCACACATGTTACACACAAAAATCCAAGGTATATGTGTTCTCGGAGGTCACGGAAGGTCGTGCACCTTTGTGCCAGCCTTGAAGCGGTCAGATGTGATCATGCGAAAGACATGACCCAGATCTCTATGTACCAAGATCGATCCAAGATCGATCCAAATGCCCCATCAGTGGAACGTGGTTTTCCTCATAGGGCATAGGTACGAACATCATGAGGCGTGACATTACAGAACACCACAGCACACAGTCGGGCACAATCGCAGTGCAACTTCCTGGCCCACCCCCATCGAAGAAGAAGAAGAACAACAAAGCTGATAATGAGCAGCTCCTGGAGTGGGGTGATGATGATTGGAGGGAGTGGGATGAGAAGCAGAAGCGGAGGGGGGAGGAGGGTGACTGGAAGGCTGAGGAGGATGAGGTGAAGGAGGAGGCAGTGCATGCCAGGCGATGAACGAATGGAGGAACATGATTCAAGTTACGTGTCAAGTGAGGAGGTGGATAGTTATGACTTGATTCGTTGCAATGGCCATGAATCGTCGCGCCTCGTGGAAAACTTACTATCCAACTATCCGCCCATCAGAGAGTGCAGCAAAGAGTTTGGACAGACAGTGGAAATGATTGTACATAGGCCCGGCAGACAATGGAAATTAGTGTGCCACGCCAAAAGCAAGGCACCTTGATCAAGCATAAATTTTCAATCGCTCAGGTTGTCAACAGATTTCTGCCCTTTTTCCTTTTCAAGTGTGACCCACTGAAAGTGAAAACCTTTAGCCGTTCTGACCTGACAGTTTTGCCATGGATGTATTTCCTAAACATGCTGATTTCCAGCGATCGACCCCTTCTACGAATCCCTGTCTCACATCTGGCTGGTTTTGATAACCCGAAAATCAATTGAAAGGTGAAAAGTCAACTGAGCAATGAACCAAAAAAAGGGGCCCGTTTTGTTGTTTAGGGTTTTGGTAGGGGATGAAAAACTACACAGTTATGTGGGGATTATTTCATAAACCATCAACTATCTCATTGCGAGAGGTTTCATCGCCCCAGGTTCGCTGGACTGATATACGTATATCATACGATCGGGTGTCCTGCTGGAATTTAGTAACTACACGGTGGGCCCCTATCAGTTATAAGTAGGGTTTATAACTCCAGTTATAATCAATTTGTTTTTTTCGGCCATTTATAAAGGCTATTTCGCTCCACTTATAACGATAGTATAGGGGATAGTATAGGGGGCCCACCTTGTAGTAACCATCGGCAGTAAATGGGTAGTAAATAGGATACGTCCCCTCCACAAGTTCCAGCAAACCCACACACACATACCCTAAAAAGCCAAATTTCAGGAGGTTTGACTGGATGGGTAAATAGCTACCTGGAAACCTAGAACAACTTGGATGATTTTCACCAAATCTTTACTAATTGGAAATGGTTGGAAATCACCATAATTTCCATCCCACTTGAAGAAACTGTTTCTTTGGAGTTCCAGATATGTGTTGAATTTCAGGGATGTTACATCTTTGTGAATGGTGGTGGTTTCAAATGTTTTTATTCTCAGCCGTATTTGCGGAAGATTCCCATTTTGACAGATATTTTTCAGATGGGTTGAAACCACAAACCAGTTGTGAACGTTGACCTTTCTTTCGTTTTTGGCATACCTTAAAACGCCAATATAAACACAGGTCTCGATGGCTGCCCAGACAGCTAAGGCATCGCCGGTACAGGCTGGGGGGTTGGGACAGATTCATGCAACGGTGGATGGTGGGCGTGGGGGCTTGATGGATGCCCAAGTGTCATAGGGAAAATGGGGAGCCATTTGTGGAAGTCAAAAATTATGAAAATTCCCTATACTTTCCATTTATAGGGGCCCCGTAACTCCATTTGAAAGGATTGTGACAGGACCCATCTTCCTATAGTTATTTGACATGCTTCCCGGACGCCATGTTCGTCTTCCACCCGTGCAGGTGGCCATAGCGGCTTCCACGCCTAAGGCGTGGAAGTCGTGCGGGGAGGATTTTTTGAGGACTGGGATGTCCTGCTGGTACTTAGTAGTCCTTCGAGTATTGGGAATCTGCATGTAATTTACTTAGAGGTTCAGGATATTTAGTATCTGGTTATATGTAGGTTTATAACCCTAGTTAGGGGACATATCACCCACGTACAGAGGTTATAACCCTGGTTACTATCCACTTACTAAGTATCGTCAACCTCTAAGCACGTTATAATTTTCAGCCATAGTGAGATTATAGCCAAAACGATCCAAAACCTGAGGCCTGAGAGGATTACATCCAGTTACTAATGTGAACGGTCATCGAGGAGTTTTGTCATCAAATGATGTTCCAAGGAACTTTTCAGCTCCAGGTTATGGAACTGTAGGAGCTTTATCTTCAGTGTTTTTTTCCAAATACCAAACCTCAGCAGGTGGTGTTTGCATGTCTAGGGCCTAGAGTTGAGGGTCATTGAGTCATCATTTCCATGTATATCTAAAGGGCACACCGCCCCCAATGCCGCGTTTACCCACAAGAAATGCCTGCCGGCCTTATTGTCAAGAAGCAACCTTAATACTACAAGGGGGGCCAATTCTTCTAGTTATAAATGGAAGTTATGGGTCCCCTACTGGCCGAAAATCAATGGGTAATAACTAGAGTTGTAACACCACCTACTTTTTTTTCGGAGTTATGACACTCACCCCATTTATATCCATATATATAACTGCATGACCTCAAAAAAGCCGGCTGACAAGGCACCGAGCTTGATGCGGCAGAGCTTGATGGAACAGCTGAATGATCAGGGCGGTCCACTTTCTCAGGCCCTTTATAGCGATTTCTGGCTGACGCAATCGACGGATTTCTAACGTGGATTACCTCGTGACGTCATGGCGCCAGTTTCAAGTGCAGTCCCGCATCATCAGTGCTTGAATCCCAATTTCGGTCTTCAAGGTTGTTGTTATTGTAAATATATGGTTTCGATTTTACAGTTGAAGTCCAAGAAAAGACCATTCAGACAAAAGAGGTCTTCACCAAGTCGACTATTTTGTTTAAGGTTTGGGAGGTTTTTAATCATCGAAATTGGGGTTGCTATCATTTTTTCATAGTCTTTGTCCTCCAGGGTTGCTATATTCCCCGGCAAAAGTGACATGTCCCAACAAGTGAGTGGCTTTACACAACTATCCCTAGGCTTCCATGCAAACACCTTGTGAGGAGGTATTTGGACCCCAAAAACATACCTAAAACATCGAACCTCAGGACGTATTTGGATGTCTATAGGGTATGTTTGACAGACAGATTTTTCTTCTGCTCCAAAGAAAAGTAAGACCTTTGCTTGTTTCTATTCATCCAAGATCAGCTAAAGGTAAATTTAAGGTAAATTAATGGTTTGGATTCCTGGGATGACCTCTAGACAAAAGCGGCCCGCAAATGGGTTGATATCACGATATGGTCTGGTCGGCGACTCAGGGTCACCTGCCATCCTTGACCGATCTCCCTTTCGAGCATCATGAGCCCATTCCTCAAGCACCAGAAGACCCCCGCTTAGATGGGGGAACCGGAGGATGAAATACAGGACTCGGACGATGACCACCTCGATGTACGCAAAGTTCATGCCTATGATGAATGCAAAAGCATCTTCATGACACTGGGATGGAAATGTTTCAAGCAGCAAGAGAGTCCTACAGAGTTCCTATACCTCGGGGGGCGGTTTCACACCTGCTTGGATTCCCCCTTGAACCCAGGAAATCGTCGGGGAGCATTTCAGTGCCGCACGGTGTGTGTAGAGATGAACGATCAATTGACACAACAGGCTGCAGTCAGGGTTTGGGAAGATGCTTGCTCCAAAAGCCTGCAGCCATGGACTCGCAACATGATCCACTCACCGTCTATGGTATTTTCCTGAGAGTGGGCTTTCCGTCAAGGTTTTGCAGGATTTTTTGTTCGCGAGCTTCTTATCATGGGCCAAACCACCAATCCACCATAACACTGGAAGTCAAGCCGAGAATGAAAATAATAGTCCCCCCCGGAATTGTTGATGAAACATAAATCCCGCCAACATAATTTGGTCTGTTCCAATAGTCGACCATTGATTTCATGGTTGGCTTAAAAGCTCCCAGGGATTAGTTGAAGATCAATCCTTTCCACTGGAAGTCCAAAGACCATGAAATAATTAGTTTTTTGGAAAAAAAACATCTTTTTATGCATAGGGATTTACAATCAACAATTCCAAGGGATTATTTTAAACGTCCAGGGTTTCCTTCCAAAATCCTCAGAAGCCCAACAAAAATTGAAACACACAAAAAGGTTGTTGGGTTTTGCTAGCTTTTGACCCTCAAAAGTGACCACAAATTCATCACCCAACTTGGTTTCGAAACCAAAACTTGACTCCAAGACAAAAGGGTCACCTTTATTTCTCGAAAACCCCCAACTTTGGGGTTACAAAAACCGGAAGTACCTGATACTGTTGAGAAATCCCGGCGATTACCAGTTGAGGTTGGTAGTTTATCCTGCTATTTATGGGGTATCCTTAGTATCCTTGGATTCCCTAGATACCCTTGGGATCTGTTTAACACCCCTGTTGGAGCTCTTTAAGCTCGTATGCCCATTGCCCATTAAATAGCCACGTGCTATACGATCTATATGGGATTGATTCCTCAGGCTCCCCCATCCCAAGATTACCTAAAAAACCTACCATTTTTTTAGTGGATGGGAATGGTGAGTTCCAACCATTTTTTACAGATAAACATTTGGTTCAGCATCCAGACTGAAACAACCATTAAACAAAGTGGATGTTTAGACTTCCAGGTGGGTATATAAACCCCCACTATTGGGTTGAGGAGTTTATCCCCTATTATCTGCACAAACTTTAATAATTCCTACCTCGTCTACCTCGTTATTCAATTAGGTTCCCCATGAAAAACATCTCCCGCCATGCAAGGCGCGTCACTTGGCCATCGATCCTGTGGCCACAAAACCACCACCACCACCACTACCTCCACCACCGGAGCCCTTGGCCACGCCTTCCACGGGGTCGGTGCCGCACCCGCAGGTAGGGGGGCGCCGCGTTTTTCGGGGTTGGTGGAAAAATGGAAGGTTTTTTTTGTTTTTTGAGGCCTCAAAATATCCTAAATATGAGTAAAATGATTCCAAAAATGATCAAAACAACATAATTCATGAACCCCAGAATGTTCAAAACAACCTGTTTTTGGAGTCAATTTTTTTGTTGAAGGAATTCCAAAATGATCCACATACCTTATGAGGAGATATTTGAACACACCCGGAAGGCCTTGAAACAGCAGGTGTTTGGGGGGGTTTGGAATACCGATCCTCACGAGGGATGTGGAAGACCAGGGGTGTAAAAAAACAATCCATGTGATTCAAAGTAACCTCGTCATTATCCCATGCTTGAAGGTCACGATTTCACCAAAGACCTTGGACAGGGAGACTTAAGTAGCCATCCCAAAACTAGAAGGGAAGGACTTATGAATTCCTCAAAATACAGTAAATACGTAATCCCCAAAGAGTCGAAAGGTAGGCCTGCTTGGCTGGGTCGTCAGTACCCATATAGTTGGTGCTTGAACAACCCGAGAAAAATTGTCTAAATTGGATCATTTTCCCGAAGTTTTTGGGGGGTATGTGAAACTTGAAACCACTACATACTGTTGATGGAAAAAATCCTGCACCAGTTGAGGGTTGGTAGTTTATCCCATTATTTACAGGGTTTTATACATCACAGGTGGTTGGCCTTGGGATTTCTGAACCATCAAGAGTAGCACTCCCATATTGTCTGGGCACAATTATAACGACCTCAGCCGAGGCAGTCAGGTTTAGGAATGATACTCATTTGTCCAGATATTGCCAGGATCAAAAGTCGCTATATATATGGGGCATGGTCATCCCACTTTTAGTAGGGAATCCTCATATTGGGTTGATGACCATCCCCTACCATAGGGAAGCAATGGGGTGTTTCGACCCTAGCACATATAAATGCTCCAATCTCAATCAAGTGTTAGCTGTACGTACATCTACTCTCATGCTAGAAGTGTTTTTTGTTTCAGGTGATTTTTTGCAGATTCTACTAGGGGATTCATCACCATGTAAAACCACTCGGTGGTGGTTTCAAAATTTTTTTCCCAAATGCGTTT
>DF239783.1:2228-101411 GCA_000507305.1 Breviolum minutum Mf 1.05b.01
AGGCAAGGACGAGAAGCACAGAGAGAAGTTGATGAGATGATTCGACAACGTGAACAAGCAAGAGGATCAGGAGACGTCGACATGGAGAACCAGGAACTGTTGGAGGCATCTACTACCCCTACAAGTTTGGAAGAACCTCAGTTCTACACGAACATGGTGGATGAACTACGAGAAGGTGTGGATCCATTTTCAAGGATCGTTATCGAGGCAGCAATGGAAGCTTCGAACCTGGCTTTGTCTACAAATGGTGATGATTTGGAGGTGATGATGAGGATCATCAGAGACACAGCTATGGAAGCACACCAAGAAGAAAGAACACCAAGACAGAGGTTGAGAATCTGGAGGAGAAGATTCAGAGCAAGGCTTGAAGGATGTGGCATATGGCAGAGATCTTTGACACAAGCTGAGATGAGAGAAAGGTCAAGGAGCAGAACCACAAGAGGATCAAGGACGAGTACGAGAAGAACTTTGGCAGAAGGTGAAGAAGAGGAGCCAGAGGCAGAAGGAAGTGAGCAGGGTGAGACAGAACAACAACAGATGAAAGGTATAGAAACAGCACTATGGATGAAGTCTCGGACCCAGAGCTATGGCAGACGATACATCACTAAAAGGTGATGACAGAATGTACAGAGACTCCAACAACTAAGACAAGAAAGTCTGACTTGAGACTTGCGGAGTCAGTTGAAACAGCAAAATGCTAGACACGCAGTTTGCTGAGGTGGGGTCTGAAAGTTGAGTCAGTACACTCATGACCACCACATGTACAGTATACATGGCCGCATATACCAGTGGCTCAAATACACTAAAGGTGTGAGTGAAAAGAGTGCTTCGTGACTGTCAGGGTTTTCAGAAAATCCAAAAGGATTCAGATTGTGAGATTGCTTTGTGGCCCGAGGACAGGCCTATCGAAATGCAACGCTTGTCCTGCAGGCCGTGAGACCGTTTTTGAGGCAGGGCACCAAGGACTTTGAATTGTTTGCTCTAAATCTTGACACAGAAACTATTGGGACGTGATAAAGTACTCCTTCTGGTCGCAACAATGGCGAGCCCAGCATAAACTGAGGCTTTACAGGAAAGGGAGACCAAAAGGTGTTCCGACAAATGATCAAGAGGGATGCCAAGTCAAGGTGTACCGTGATCTTATATTCTTTCCAAGCCCCTTTGAAATAGCCACATTATGATGGGCACTGGATCCTGCATAAAGATGGTTTTTGGATTACTTTGCTGCATTCTGTAGAGGCACTTTGCGTTCCTTTTGTGGCATGGAACAACTGCAAATCTACAAAATGACCAGGGGTCTACGGTGCAAAAAAATCTCAAGGTTGAAATGTGATTGATTGCAGGAATACCCTTCATTTTTCTAGTGGTCTGGCATGCATATTCATTTTGTTGAGGCCTTGATTGCCAGCCCATCCGCTACAATTCGGTGGATCTCCATACTTACAAAACATTATCTTCAAGTACGTTTCTCGAAGTAAGCACTTTAGTGTACACAGCAAAAAAGATGGGTGAGGATCCAGGATGGGTGTCTTTTCCCGTGTGTTTGGCTCCCTGAGTGTCTTGCATTTTGCTCTGTTCAACACCAGGGCGCTTCTTCTCAATCGATGTGTGTTTGCCCGACCGGTCAGCGACTGGTCAGTGGCGCGTGTGTTGCCTGTGAAGGGACCCTTGGTCGCGAAATAATCAGTTTTGATCAGGCCTTGCAGCCTTACACCGAAATGCACATTGTACAACTAAGAGCCTTCAGAGCCTTCAGAGCCTTCACCTTTTGTGATTTGCACTGAATGATGTTCAATGATGCGTTCTTTTGGAAGGGCATCAGAAAATTGTCGGGCAGCATAGCCATGCATAGCCTCCATTCGAGGTTGGAAATCTGTCAAGGTGGACGCATTGTTGGCTACAGGCCACCTCCGGAATCCCCTTGGTGAAAGATGTACATCAGTGTTGTCGGCAATTCCAAGGCAAACCCTGACAGAACTAGGTAACTAGATTAATCAACTGTACCAAAAGTATCAAAACGTTCCCAATAAACCAGCAAAGCAACTCAGTTGAGGAAAAGGAAACGAGCACTGGCATATTCGATTTTGTGGACACTTCTGGATGCATCATCAGACTGGGGGGGAAGTACTCCAAAGTCTTTGCCACGACTTCCCAAACACTAGAAGAGAAATTCGAAGGAACCAAGCAATGTACATTCATATCTTTATATTGTGCTTCCTTGATGTGACTGTCTTCCTTTAAAACTTGGAGCCTCAGAATGCATCGAACGTCATGATCAGAATTGGAAATCAACGATGCTCTGGTACTCACGGAGCCACGTGTAGAACAGGCCTGTCTAACTGCGGTACTGGTAATCATATTCCGCCATGAGAGCATGTTCTCATACCAGTGCGGTTGCAGGCCAACGAATGCAGCCTGGATTACTACTTTGGATGTTGCTGGAAAACAGCGATCTCTGAGTGAAAGGACTCTTTGTTGCATCAATGCAGTTGAAACTGCCAGGTTCGTTGATTGATTTAAATTGATGTTTAATTTTGAACCTGGGGAGGGTGCTTGCTAGCAACCCTGCAAACCCTCCCCATGAAGCATTTCCTGCAGGAAAAGGCCGCAGTAGTGTGCAAGTGCTTCCTAAAAGCTAAATCCTGCCCTGCAGTAACCTGTTGCAATGTTGCAAGACCCCATCACCAAGGATGGGCAAGGAGTTTTTCTTGGTTGCCCTCAAGATTCGCCAAGAGAAAAGCAAGGCTCAACTGGAACATGATATTGAAACGTTCACTGACAGTCTCAATGCCCTGACCAACGGGGACGCAAGTCGTGGCATCATCGCAGCACCAGACAAGGCAAGGTGCACAGCAGCTGCAATGATTATGCCGCCTTTGGCCTTTTCACAATTTCCCCCAAACATTGTGTTGGATGCTGGATGTCAGAATGTCAGGATGTGGCAGCTGCCCTGGAAGCCACCCACATCCTTTGGACGTCGCTATCATCCTTGATGGCTCAGAAAGTGGAACCCCTGATGACAACCGACGTAGTAGATATGACGGTCGTCGGTGAGATCGAGGAGGGCACCACTTTGCTGAGGAGCCCCAGCTTGAAGCAATGTACTTTCATGTGCAGCAGACGAATGCCTTGTTCAAATGCCTTCACCGCACCTGCACTGTTTGCAAGTGTGTCGATGAGATTTCTTCTCGCAGGCTTTCCTCGCAAGCTGTGGTCGATGCTTTAACCACAGCTTCCGCAACTGCCGGTGCACAACTGAGCCTTGAATCAATCAGAATTCCATGCAAGTCTTCGTCATGTCCCCGAACCAAGTCCTGTTCACCTGTTCAAAGCCTCACTGTGGCATTTATACCATTACATCATATCTTTTGCCAGCTATATATATATATACGTATATATAATATATATATATATATTATACATGGTATACCTATATATATGTATACAATATAAATATATTTTTAATTATATATTTAGATAATGCTTGATTCATGCGGCTCTGCAGCAAACCCCGCCCACACTGGGAAACAAGACAAACAAGTCACAGATTGCTTTCCCTGTTCTTCCGTGTATCCAGCGACGTTTCTTAAGATTTAGTGTACTCGTCAACGTGTGCTTCAAGGCGCTAGATTTCGCACGTACTGTATGGTTGGAAACCTAATCAATTTTGGGCAGCAAGTCCCATATATTGTGGAGTGCTGCATTTTTGTGCGAATACAGACAAAAGCAACAGTATTTGGTGTGTATGCAACGTTTCGTTGGCGTCGAACGCAAAACTGATCAAAATGCGGGTATTTGCACGGTTTTCTGGCCCCTGTAAGTATTGCCTAGAGTCCAGAACTCGTTGCTCGTTGTAAACACATACGAACACACACGCACACGCAGTTTGCCAGAGGGCCCAGCTGTTTTTTTCCACTCTTAACTGCAGGCTCTGGGATAGCTGCCCGTTTAGAGGCATTTTTGGGTCAGGGGAGAGAGGATACATACCTTCCACCATCCCGTCCAAATATTATCGCCTATTATTATTCTTTATTTGTTATCTAATGTTATCTATGATTTGTTTTTCATTGTTGCCATTCCAAATGCAAGAATTCCATTTGAGCCATGCTAAGTGTGTGGTTCTGCTTATTTCTCCTAAGGAATGGCTTGTTGGTGGACATCGCTGGGCGTCAGCGCACGCTAATCCAAGTGATGTGCAAAGAAGCATTGGGCATCGCACTGGCAGCACCAGGGCTGCAATGGCGGGATGTAGCGATGGGAATACCTGGATGCAGAAGTCACAAAACTAGATAGAACTACGGAATATTGAGAAACGGCATTGGAGGATCAAATCGACTTAGAATAGACATTCACCAATTCACGTTTGCGCTTTGCATGTCCTGAGGTAGATGTCACACATACGATGGAAAAGTTGAAGGAATCAACATCTCTCTTCGAAGAGACGCAGGATGGACTTGTCTTCGGCATTCCAGCCGTCGGAATTCCTGAGCTGCGTCAGATGTGCACCATGCATCAGATGAGGGAGGTGAACTACTACTTCCGACAGGTTCGGCCCTACCTTCGAGAGATCATGAATGCTCCAACCAACAGGGAAAGCATTCAAGAAGCTCAAAAGGTTGCTTCTGATTTGGCCAGCTGCCAAGCTCCAAGCTCCAAGTTTTTGCATTTTGTTATTTTTGTTTCCTTTGCTCCACTTGGAACAATCACTCTTTACACCCCAGGCAAAATACTTAAGTTTTTTCACTAACATTTTTAACGCATGATATTGAAATAATATAGACATGATATAGACATGATAGAACGAAGCATGCTTGGTACAGATGTCAGAGTGCCGGCAGCCAGAGAAACTTTGCACCCATTGCAGTTCCGAAACAGGAAATAGTACGACTTATTGACATCTTATTGAATGTGGAATCAAATCCAACTAGTTTGTTTTGCTCAAACGGGCTCCGCCATTCAAAGCTTGCGATTGGCCCAGGCTTGACGGATCCCTTCTTCAATGCCATGCTTGCCGCTGTGGTGCTCTTCCGCAACGACACTTGGCTGAGAGTGTTGAAATTCTTTTTGCGAACAGATCCGCAAATCTCCGATGGATACTGCACTGCACAGGACACAGGGGCATGCAATCCACTGGATAATATCACGGAGAGAAGCTCGGAGCACTAGTGTTGGGCGGATTTGGTGGATTTCTGTTGATATCATGTCTTCACCCGTTGTTTTTATTTCTCGTTCTTCCAATCTTGGAGTTGAAGCAATGATGCGCTCCAGCTTCTTCGTTGCTTTTGGGTCTATGAAAGTACTGACAACTGGTGGCAAGAAGCTTCAAGAATCTTTGCCATTTCCTGATGCTATTTGACGTTGGGATCAACATGTTTTCAAGCTGCACAATTTGAGGCGAGTGGTTGGTACTGACATCGGGTGCCTGGATGCATGGAATTCTTCAAACACTGAGGGTGCACAATGCCATCAGCCTTCCCTATCAACCGTCAAAATCAAACCGGCTGTGTGGCCCCAAATTGTGTGGCAATCACCGCCCGTTCGAGCAATGCAGAGCAGTCACAACACTAATTTGATTCTATTCATGTATTTGTATTGGTATGTTTTTATGTGGAAACCTTCTATCGACTTTCACGCATAGCTTGATGGTACAATTTTAGGCCATGCTCTAGCTTTCTTTCACCTTCCTAAGAGGATTCTTACTCACTGGATTTCATACCATATCAATCCATATCCTATCATTTCGTTATGGCTATCATTCTGGTATTTCTGGTTGTCATTATCTGTTTATTTCAGGTCAATCTTTAGATCACTGAAGACTTGTTCGAAGTCAGGCATTGCCAACGCTCGTGTCGGCCTTACTGAAGCGATGCGGCACTACATGCAACTTGTCTCGATCCAAACGGGGAAAATGGTTGAACATCTCCGCGTTGACGACATTTCTTGAGGCAAGTCGCGATCGGCTTGGCGATCCAAGACAGTAAAGTGGAGCTGTCAGTTCTGGTTTCTGGGCAATCGCAGCTACTTTCTGATTTGGTCCAGGGCCAGAAATTGGAGAACATGCCACGTAGCTGCAGCAAGATGACAGATTTGAACTCTTTGCAGCTTGCAGAGCGGTTTCTAAAACATACTGATTTACGGTCCAATAGATTGCCAATAGATTAAGGGGTGAATAGATATGTGCTGGATCTTCGCCCGAGGCCAGCACCTCCGACGCAGCAAATGTTGGAGAAGTTCATTTCGGTCACCAACGCCTGGAAAAGCTTTTCCGTGGGCTTGGAAGAAGCGGTTAGAGCCACGACCATCCCACAGGTGCAGAAACAACCAACGTACCACATGCAAAGAAGTGAGACCACCACAGGAATATACGTAAATTTATGTAAATTTGAAGAAATTCCATCAATACTCAAAGATGCTTTTGGGGTGAGTTGAGTCTGAAAGTTTCAATGACCTTGCTAAGAGAAGAAATAATTCATGGCTATAGAGATCAAGGCAGTGTCAGGTTTCCGAAAATATCCAAAAATAACTTCACCCATCTCTTTGTGCACTCAGCTGGAGGTTGACATTTCCTTGCAGATCATTTTGATGGACTCGTTACTGGCTGACTTGAATGCAGCCATGGAAGCTAGTCTGACCCCTCGAGATCTACACAATGTACATATCCTCGAATACTTTTCTAATATTTGTGTGTTGGACAGACCTTGTTTTATTTTGGCATCATTGACCGGTCGGAACCAAATCTCATTTTTGCCCTATGGAGTACTGAGAATATCAGGAATATCAGGTATGATCAGGTGTGACTGTATGAGTGTTTTTTTTGTGAAGACTGAAGACAGCACAGATACCGTTGAACCGCAAAGGTTGACTGAGTCGAATATACGAGTCAATGCAGGAGTTGACTTCCCAGTCTCTCAGGATCTACAGGTGCAAGCAGGTGCTACTGCAGGTAGCACAGTGCAGATGGGACTCCTCGATCTTACGCATAGGCCGGAGTGAAGTCGAAATCACGCTCCATTTTCCTGGCTTTGAATTGCATGGAATGTACAGCTGAAGATCCTGTAGGGTTCAAGCAGTGAAGTCTAAGAAGTGACACTGAATTGAATTTTCATCAAGCCCCTTTTGTTTTTGAACATATAATTCTGTGGTCCTCTGAGAGTTCATGGATAGATTGATTCCCAGTGTTATCTAGCTTTGAAACGAACATAGCCAATAGAAATTTCCGTCGGGTCCGCAGACAATGCCGTTCTTCCCTTCAAAGCACTTACTGAAACCTATCATCAAGTTCCCCAAGGACCACTTTCCTGTGTTGCGCTCAATCAGGCAAGAGTATCTGTTTCACTACATCCCAACCAAAGCCTATGAAGTCCTCTTCGGAGCCGCGCAAGAAGAGGAGAGCATTTTTTTTTCTTTCCAGCAGATGTAATGATGTAGCATCGTGATCCCCCATTGAATCCGATTGAAATACGTATACATATATATATATATATACATATATATATGTATATATATAAATATATATATATATATATATTGAAATCAACTTTTACTGATGGTGCTGTGGTGCAGGGTCTTGTTTTAGATTGTTTTAGGATGCAATCCTTGCTTTGAACTCTTCAGTTTGTATGGATTGGTGATGATTGGTGTCCGTGGAGGAGGTAAACACAACGATCGCTTCTTTCCGTTTGCTTCACCGGGAGCTCATCATGGGAGCTCCAGCAACAGAGCAAAGAATGGAGCTGCAGAGAATGACAGACCTTTGCATCATTCGTGTTTTGGCGGAAGGACACTTGCAACATGAGACCAGATCATGGCTGTCCTGCACCGTGGTAAGATGATTTGCAGTAGGATTGGACTCAAAAGCATAATCAGATTAACATGGATTAGGCAAGCAACATGAGCACAATGTCCGCACAAATCCACTGTAAAATGCATCCACATGCGTAGATTCCTGTTTCAGAATAGGTGGAAATATGCAAACATACACGAAGCCGAAGGGCGCATTCCACATCTGAGGTGGCTTGGCAGAGGTCATGAAGCACTACTACGAAGTGGAGCAAGCATCCTTCCAGATCGTGAACAACGAATCAGAAGCCGAGGCTGTGAACACAATCAATCAAGAAAGTCCTGCAGGAATCACAGCAATGGCGTTGTCTTCAAGTGCAATCTATCGCTACTATCAAGGACAGACGAAGAGAGAGATTGATCCCGGCATGTTCCTGAAATGCCTTGAATATCCTTGAATATTTGCACAAAACGATGCGTCTGCGATTGATGAAAGCTGACAACAGAGTTTTCAGCAACGAAAGTCTGATTTCAGGAGAGACAGAAAGCTGTGCGAATGTCACTTTCACCAGGGGCGATTGGGAGTTGGTGATGTTGGAGGTGACATATTTGGCAGGCGCCATGAGTGGACCTCAACATCCCTAAACTTTGCCCACTGAAAATAACATGGTATGTCATGATGTAAGACTCGCAACACCAGAACTTCTGAGGACCTATTGGTAAGTGAATTCTCTTTGCAGTGAATGTCGGTCGGACGTCGCCAGGTTTGGTGGAAGATGCTCTGAGCGCCATTATCTTGACGCAAAACATCGATGCGGCCTTGAGTTCATTGAGAGATTCCATGGATCGCCTTGTGATGGGTGCACCAAACCCTCGCCTGCCCGTCCAACCGACGCAGGTCCGCAATACGCAGATACAAAACAAATTCTGTTTGTTTTTTAACATTTGTAAACTTGAGAATGTTATGCCGGCCATGCCTTTCTGAAGAGTTTGACATGAACTTTCAGTTGTGATGTGTCCGATACGACATTTGTGAGCTTGCCGTGAAACGATACCGATACAACCGCGATCTTGAGGGCAACTTCCCGAAAATTTATTTTTATCTTTGGCCGTGGACAGGAGTTCTTCTTGCGCATCATCGATCAGTTGCAGCCCTTGGTGGTGACCTTCCTCGGAGATGCTACTACAGCATCCTATAAAACCGTGCCATGACAAGGATGTGACCCCCGTGGAGAATTGAGCAAAGGATGATAAATACAGACACATACAACTGGTAAAATATCGCACTTGAAAAGATTCAGAATGTATTCAGTATACTGCATGCTTCTGGAACAATGATTGATGTTCCCAAACCGCAAGTTGCAAATGCTGGCAATTCAGAAACTGACCGTGATTCTGTTCAGTCAGGTGTCGTGTTTGTTGTTTGTACTTAGTTAGTTACTTAGTTAGCTAGTTAGTTAGTTAGTTTGTTTGTTTGTTTGTTTGTTTGTTTGTTTGTTGTTTGTTGGGTGGGTGGGTGGGTCAAGTTTCTTCATATCGAGCGTAAAATAACAAGTGTCGTTCATTGTCACCCGCCCTCCCACTACATACATAAACAGGCGTCTGGTTGACGACTTGTGATGTTCACTTGAACGGCTGTCGTTTTTGGGCGCGTTTCAGCGTTTGGCGCGCTTCACCACATCCAAGCCTCCAACAAGCATTCTGTGGTATGCCACCTTTGACATCCCAACCTTTTGGTGTGACATGCGTTTTGAAGCTTCCCTTTCTCACCAGAGCGACCCGCGGTTTGTCAGGAACTGAGAGTCAATTAACCCAACATCGCCTGTACAATGTTCCTTTATCAAGATTTGGCTTTCTTCCTGGCTTGGGTACGAATGAAAACTGGCAGTGGCAGTGACTACCCCGAGGAATCCCTGCTGCGAGGCGCGTTTTCCTTGGACAAATATTAGGAATCAAGGAGCAGTTGGCCTCATCGCATGTAAATTTCCAATCGCTCCTGAACGCAAGACGCGGATGTGTGAGAAAACGCAAGGAAAGTGAACCCAAGGAACGCGGCAGGATTCCTGCGAGGCGCATTTTCTGCAAAAAACGACAAGGAATGTGGGCGCGATCGACCGCATGACATTTAAATTTACAATCACCTTGAACGGAAGACGTACTTTCAATAGAAAATGCATGGAATTTGGGAGTGTTTCCGCGACGCACGTTTTAGTTGAAAAGAGATACGGGTTCCGGGAGCGTGGGTCGCTTGTCATATGAATTTATGTCACAGTGAACGCAAGACGCATTATACTTGAGAAGGGGGTGGGTCATGCGTGGCATCTAAATTTACAGTCAAAGTGAAGCCTAGGCGCATTTTGCGTGAGAAAACACTTGGAATCTGGCCGGGTTAGCGGGAGTGACATGAAAATTTGCGATCAAAATGATGCCGAGGCGCATTTATACGGTATTCGCAACCATTTCTGGCGGGTCGGTGGCGGACTGGACTGAGGAGGGGGTGTATATTAAGAAGGAACAGAGATGGGTGGGTGGGTGGTTGGTTGTGTGTGTGTGTGTGTGGTGTGTGTGTGTGTGTNTTGTTGTTGTTGTTGTTGTTGTTGTTGTTTGTTGTTGTTGTTGTTGTTGTTGTTGTTGTTGTTGTTGTTGTTGTTGTTGTTGTTGTTGTTGGTCGTCGTTTTCGTGGTGGTCGTCGTCGTCGTCCTCGTCGTCCTCGTCGTCGGGTGAGGGTTGCGAGTTTGATGGTGGGGTTGTGATGGTATGTTGCGTAAATGATTCAGAGGATAATGGAATGAACAGATCTGGTCGTGACGTGGACTCAGGTGCAGGAGCAAGGAGCTTCAATCATCGCACAAGCAAAGTCTCTCTTGGTGTCATACACAAACAAGGCCAAGGATTCAAGAGACTTTTTCAGTTTTGCCACGCTTAGGTCACGCGTGGGTCATAGACTGTCAAAAACCTACAGGAATGAGCGACGATCTTTGAGCATGCAGCCAAAATACAGAGCAATCTGTTTGACAGGCGCTTGAACTTGATCCTGCATGGCCCGGCATACGAGTGAGAGTAGCAATGTGGCAAACGGTATTGGCCAAGAAGGTGTACAAAGAGGCTTTGGCAGAACGCTTCGAGCCTTGGAAAAAAATCAAAAAGTATGAAACAAGTGATAAGTGGATGGTCGTAGATGGCAACTGATAGACGTGGAATCTTTGCAACAGCGCCAAACTGAGGACGTTGTTTCAGCCCTGTCTGTGGCAGAGATGGATTTCGAGCAAATGCACCAACAGTTGAAGGACGTTTGATTGTCCTTTCTGATGTCCATGCTTGCTTGATGTTTTGTTTTGATCTGGGACTGATTTGACATGCATCGAGAGATGGCAAACGCGAATAATTAGCATAGCAAAAGGTCGTAGCAGCAAAGGTATCGAAGCTTCTCGGGACGGTCGATGAATCCCTCCCATTGGACTGACTGAGCTTCATGCCGTCAGGATGGTGGTGATGGTGTGGCAGCCATGGTGAAAGAACGAGAGGAGAGAAAAGCCGGGCAGAGCTTGCACTGAATTTTTTCCAAGTATCCCATAGTATCCCCATTCTTAGCAGCCAATTCTTTCTAAGGACTCTAATTCCCTACTGTGATTTGCATCATTCTGAGACTGGTCAGAAAGAAATGCAAAATGGCTGTCCCTTTGATCTTTGAAACAGCACGCATGTTTCCAAACCTCTCAGCATCAATGTGACGTTTAGTAGACACGAAGGGTTGGGAAGGTTGGGATAGTTCAGGATGCATTCTGAAAACCAGAGATACGCAAGTAGCAAATTGCCACTTGCAGACGCTATTCATCGCCATGGATGGCTACTGTACCATGTGTTAGGTATCGTTGCAGCTTAGCAATTCAATTTCACCGGAGGATTTGCTGGGCCAGTGGGAACGCATTGGAGCTGCGTGGCAGACCTTCAAGACTTCCAAGGAACTCAACGACTTGACCAAACTGTTGGCAGAGCTTGAGGCCAAGAAATGACTCAAATGACAAAGAGACAACCAGTCATGCACAACATTAAATTCAACGCCCGCTTTTTCAATCATTCCATTTCATGTGTAAAAAAATTAAAAAAACATAGCACTCATAGCACAAGAAAACCTAGAAGAAAGCAGAGATGTACCGTGACACACCGTGACACACCGTGAAACATCGTACCGTGACACTTCCCTGGAGGGATCATTACCACTCTTTGCAATCCAAGACGTGGAGTCTGCACCTTCCGCAGCTCGAAATATGACACGATGACAGTGAAGCTAGTGAAGCTACATTGTTTTGAAATATGTTTTCTTTCAGATCGCGTTGGTTTCGGAGATGTGTTGTTTTGAAATCCATTTCAAACTTTTCAAACCTCCTTGATATTTTCTGAAAGATCAGCTGAGGTGCCTTATGGATTCTACATTGCTTACGGAGTGCTTGGAACTCTTCTTTTGATCTGCATTTGTGCAGCTTTCATCGTCGCCAAAAATTCAATGAAAAACACGCAGCAAGGAGGAAGCAACGCTGCCGTCTAGAAGTCTAGACTGCACAGACCAAGATTATGCAAGATTGCATCGTCCCAACATTTTTTCGATGCTCAAAGCCTCAAAGCGTGAAATATATGAGCAATGGCCAGCTGCCGAAGGCAGTTTCGTGGCTGGGTTTCCACTGGCTCCCCAGGTTCGAAATCAGCGCCGGGATAGTTCAGTGCACGGTTTCTGGCCAACTTTGTAATTGTGACAGCAAACTCATTAAACTAGTGGCTTGTCAAAGGACAATTTATTATATTAGGATAATTGCAACATGCGCCAACTTGGTTGGCTCGAGTATTTATTTGTTTTTTGCATCTAATACAACATATCATCTATACAGTCTATACATATTATTATGGATATTATTTGTAGAATGTATTCAGTATGAAAGCATGTATGTATGTATGTATGTATGTATGTATGTATGTATGTATGTATGTATGTATGTATATATATTTATAATATGTATATATACATATCACATTATGCATTAGTAGTTTCTTATCTTCTGAACAAGTCAGGGAACTTGCAAAGATATGGCCTTTCTTCTCTTTCTTTCCTGTTTGGGCAGTGATCCACATTGGCTATATCTGGCCCTCTGGATTTGGAGTGACACATGAGCCAATGCCTCATTGCTCACTTGAAACCCGCAAACACGCACGCGCTGGTTGCGCACCAAAAGTCTTTGCTTTTTATGTCGCACTGGTTGGAGGTCGTGCATGCCGTGGTGTCAAGTGGTCTATCTATGGCCTTAGTTTTCGTGTGTTGCACCTTTCAAATGTAATATCTTGGACGTTTGCGACAGTATGCGACTTCTTTAGTAGATCCTCACGTCGCCGCTTCATGTTTGCTGTCCAAAGTAAACAAGTAAATACAATAATGATATAATGATGCTATAGTACAAGTGTCATACATATTTGTAGTACAGTGTAGTACAGTATAGTTGTAGGATATTTGCATGTTTACTGTAGATTTGATCTTTAGCCTTTATTTTTTGAGGTCTGTTCAAGGTACTCCGAAAGTATCCGTGTTTCAGTTTTCATGGTAATCAGGTTACACGGAGTCCATGTCGGGAGCGCCGAGCCATGGGCTTGCACAACATGTTTGAGAAAACTTGAGGCCTGAAAACAGACATCGGAAATCTCGAGAACATCTTGGACCACGAAACTCACAAGATCTAGCAAGACCCTAGGTTCGTCAAGAAATTGAAAGTTGGAAAGTCACACCATTTTATTTTCAACACCATTGTTCAAATTCAAAAATAAAATCAAGGCCCTTTTTTGTCTTTGTATGATTTCTGAACGCAGGTTGTGGTCAGAACCTGTTCAATCATCTCCTTTAAAGCCGCAGGGCTTCTCAAAGATTCACACTTCTAAATTCACAAAGAGTTCCCCATACAAATGCATTGCTTGAGCAAGTCGCAGGTTCTATGCCGCCCCGCCGTACTCCGACATGTATTAAGAGCCAGCTTACACTGCCAGCTGTCCGGTGCTGGCAAGCCCATGTTTGACTAATTCAGAAACAAGTTAAAGCACAAACCATCATGCTGTTGTCTGACGTTTAATGATTCCGTTTCCTGTGGCTTCTTCTGACTTGAGACTTTGTATAATGGTATTGCTAACAACTACAGTGGTGAGGGACTATGCATGAAAACTTATATTTGAGCAGCCTTGAGTTTGCAAAACCCTTGTGTTTGATTGCTTCTTAATTAGATATTCTGAGAGGATGATGCGTTGTTGCATGGCGGCGCAGAAGCATGTCTGATGTAGGAAGAGAGGGCAAGAGAAGGAGATGTTGCTAAAATTTACATAAGAGAACAAGACACGCACACACACACACACACATACAGGTTCATATATGTTACATACGTGCACTTACTCACTCAGTATCCCTTCAAGCACACGGACCACTAGAGTTACAACATCAATTTTGCTTTTGTAGTACTTGACGATGGCCTCCAGACCCGAGATCATGGGCTACGAAGCGCGTTACATTCCTGGATTTTTCGGGGTTCCCTGCAGCGGAAGCTGTAGATGTCTCCGAATCTCAGATTTGCGAAAGCTTTGTAAGAGGCTTTGGAGATCTTTTGTTTTTTTCATCGTCCTTTTAAATTTTTTGTTGGTTTTTGGCGCATGTCCAACCCCAGGGAGATTCACAGGTTACAAAGCAATAATGTGGACAGGATGTTTCTGATCGCTTTGTCATGTCGTTTCTTGTGCCTGATGGCAGGCTATGAGATCAGCCATGTGGGAGGAGAGGTGCCTCACCATTGCTTCAACAAATCTGTTCCTGTCCTGATTTGTAATTTCACACTTGAGGGGGAAGTCTGTTGATTCATGTTCGTTCAGTTTTCCAAAAGCCCACCAGAACTACTTTCCGAGCAGTTTTGACATGTTTTGACAGATTCTTTGGAGAGATGATTTGAACATTTCACTCCAAAGTCCAACTGAAGTCGCTTTTTGCGTGTGAGGATAAGTTGTAGCTGACAGTTGCATGCAGTTGTAATCGGAAGGTTTTTACTGCCATGGATGAGCCATCCGACCGGCCGGGCATCTTAGTCGCCAAGAAGCCTCAAATTGATGCTGCACGAGAACACACCTTGAAGCTTCCTTTTTTCCGTTGCAGGGCCCCGAAGGGTGTTGCAGTTGGCTTCAATCTAAATCCATGTTTTATATCGTTTCATCTCATCTTCCAGAACTTCCAGAACTTCCAGGTGTGCCTTGTGGGGGGAGCTCTTCAAAGAGAAGGACCGCAGCGCTGGCGTACACATCACAAATATTCACAAATCATCACAACACACCGATATACATCACGTTGGATTGCCAAGTCATGAAAGCCAGGAGCGTCACTTCTATCGCAAGGCTGGAACTGTCGGATTTTCATCGGGGTTGCATATGGATAGGATATGGTTTCACGGTTTCACCTCTTCAGTTGTTCAGTTGGTGGCCAAGAACTTTCGCTAGAAACCTTGGAGATGATGATATGATGGATATTTCAGGTGCCACTTTCCACATTTTCACGTATTCAAGCAGCAAAAGTGCATCGAAAGCCAAGATATGAAGGTGAAAGTGTTGAGGTTCAAGTTTGCAATAAGACATGTGAGACATGCGCATGGAAGATTCCTTGGGTCAATCGAGTCAATCCTGATAGAGGTCATTGTTTCGATTGTATTCAGGAGCTGACGTGCGAAACAGTGTGCTTTAGTATCAAGGACTTCGGAATGGGCCTGAAAATCCTGAAACAAGCTGCTGGGTGGCCGGCAAATCAAAGTCAGGTGTTGGTGTTGAGAATGTAAGAACGTGATAGAACGTGATAGAACGTGATCATGCTTGATAATTACATATAATTACTGGGTTGCTTCCCAGTGGCGTGGAGCGAAGATCGCAGGACACTTTCCAGATCAATGTTGCATTCTCAGAGATCTGAGAACGGAAAGAGGCACCATCTTAGAAGAATTCTAAGAAAACATATCAAACAATCGATATCTCTACCTGTCAAGAAATGGCATGAAAGACTTTGCACTCAATTTGGACCGTTTGCCGGTGAGGTACAGAGATTTTAAGTGTTTTGGCAAAGGAAAAAGACTGGCAAACTAAGTAAGACACTTCTCGTTTCACTGGAGGCGTTTCCACAGTCTTGAACACAATTGAACACAATGAAATTTGTTGCCTCAGGTCCGTTGCTTGTGGCAACCACAGGCAAAACAGTTGAAGACAAGGCGAAAGCACTTACTGCTGCACTAGATTAACTTTTTGTATCTTACTTAGAGCAAATGAGGGTCTGTTTATTCCTGCCTGACAATCATATCCATAGAAACTATTATGGGGTTTTTGAGAACTATCATATTTTTTTTGGAAACTGTTCGGGATTTCTGTGGTTATTTCTTGACTTTTTTGAATATGATTTTGAAATTCATCATTATTCTGAGGAATGATTGAAATTGGATTGAGGGTCATTGAAGCGTTGCTTTTCCATCCATCAAGGGCAAGATTGGCAAGATGAGATAAGTTAAGGGATAAACCCACGGACATAATAGCCCTGGCAAACACCAACAACATGATGTTCAAATCACATCAATTTTGACCATCCAATTGCTACCACTGTCACATGTTTCGTCAAATGTGGAAATGTTGGAAGTTCGCAAGACTGTATTCCTATTTGCACTGCACCCATGGGGGATGCTGGGCATTCTGGCGGCACATGTCGCAGATGGAACTGACACTGAGATGCATTCGCGTACTACTAGTTGCTGTTGGAAGTGGTGGGTGCGAGAGGCAGGCATTTAAGTTGTCACACTAGTTTAGTGATAAGTCAGCCAAGGTTTCAGCCACTTTGTGATTAATGGAACTTGCCCTTTTCTTGTCATTGTTTTCACTAAGGATGCCCCCAGTCCAAGTGCAGTATCAGAAGATTGCGCAGCAAACGAGGACTGATGTGGGAGCGGGGGGGGTTGTGGACTCCAACTCCTTTTTTGGTTGTTTGTCTGATTCAACTTATGTCATCCCAGGTTGGATGAACATTAAATCAAATCTTCCGACCTACATTGATGGATTGACTGGATTGACGCAAATCACCCAAGGGTTAATTTCAGCAATGAATTTTGCACCTGAGTTGAATCGTGACTCATCATGACTCAACTCTTTGACTGACTACAACTTAGTATGANGCTATTATGGATGAAATAGGTAAAAACCGTCATGACCGTTTTGAGCTATTTCTTGAAAAAATCCAGTTTTGTCAGAAACCGTTTAGAACCGTTTGAAACCGTTCCTGGATTTGGACCATGTTTATAATAGCACAAAACCGTCATGACCGTTTTGTGCTATCTACAAAAAAATAGCTCAAAACCGTCATGACCGTTTTGAGCTATTCTGTATTTGAAGCATAGATGGATATCTTTATAGCAGTATTTTCACACATAGCTTTGACCTAAATCATTCTATCAACATTCTATCAACTGCTCAAATATTCAGACATGTGTTTGTGTAAATACTTTAATCATCTTTTAACATCAAAAGCATGTTTGTTTTCATCATATCAGAAAATCATCGAGACAAACAAGCAGCAAACATGTCAGGTCAACTAAATCCCAACCTTTGAATTATAGACGACCTTTCGCGCGGTATGGTTGCATTACTCAAGCATTTGCAATAAATTTACAAAAACATTATTCAATCATGAATACGATTTCATCTGGTGTACCAAACTTAGTCCATGTAACAAAACATATTGTCATATTCAGGTCGAATGAGTCATATCCAATATGTTTCAAGTATATTTCATATCATACAAGATAAAATATTTGTTCCTGAAACCGAAGCATGCAAGCAGCACCAAAGCAGCCAGCCCAGGTGTCATGCAACAGTACTTGGGTAGCAACCTTGGTGTGAGTCATGCAGACCTTGCATCCTTGGAACACGAGCTGTCAGCGCAGATTTCAGAAGCTAAGGGTTCAGGTGGCAATAGTGGGTCATCTCGAAAGAGAAAGAAGGACAAATGGACAAAGATGGTGATGGAAATGGTGAGCTGGACTTTGATGCTGCTGCCCAAACAAGGCACCAGCAACCAGCGCTAACAAAAAGCGCGCAGCAGAGTTCTAGGTCGTAGACCCGCTGGCCAACTGGGCCACTGCTTCGGGAGTTGGTACAGACTTGTGAAGTCGAGACAAATAGAAACAACTTTTTGAGCAAATATGTTTTTTTGCTCAATGCATTTTTGGAAGTACTGACTTGCCAATTTTTGTGCCGGTTCCAACCTATGAAGTGCAGCCAGGGAGGCTGAGGTATCGATGGAGTGGAGGAAAATTTCAGAGAGACAGAGAGAGAGAGGGAGAGAGAGCGTTGCCATGATGTTTGAAGCTGTGGTGCCATTGTAGCTTGACCTGGAACCTGCTTATCTATCAAAATCAAATATCACATCACTTAATGATTATCATTATTTGGTATCACATCCACTGGTTTCAAAGAATTGTTTCCTGGTGATCTTTGGTGAGGGGCGTTGGAGCGAAACAGGGGTCGGCATCACATGAGATATTCAAATTTGACATATGATATCCTGGGAAATTTTCCCAAATAGATTTCAAACAAAAATGGCAATTTCCCAAATAGTTTCTGATGCCGTTTTGTTGCCATTGATAAAGAGACCCTCATTGGGTCCAATATCTTACTCTATTTTTGTTTTAGCCTTTAGCTAGAATTAATAGTAAGCGTCCCTGCACAGCACCAGTTCTCAGGAATCTCTTGGTTTGACGATTGTTTCCTATGAGTTTGGCTTTGAATCTAAATGATCAATAAGTGCTTTTGCGTTCTGGGCATGAACATGTCGGACAGGCAAGGTCCTTTCGCCATGCTACTGCACAGTGTGGATCCTCGTGATTGGATTTGCGAATTGCAAGTTCAAACCCAAACGGTACAGAAAAGGTACATGTAATATGACATAATATGACGTAATTGTCTCAAAAACACTTGGCAGGATTTATTTTGTTTTTGAACTGTTCTTCGCACTTAGCCGGCATCTTGTGCACTGAGGTATGGAGCCTCCCCTCACGAGTTCCTGGACGTGAATCTCCTCAGAGCGAAGAGCTGGAAATCGACACATTTTCAATCATTTGTCATTTGCACGATCTGTGAAATTGAATGCTGCATGTGTATTCTTTATAAATTGAATGCTTTCGAAGTTCTTGGTCCACCTTCAAAAAGGCGCTCAGAATTTCAGATCTCATTCACATATATGTTGTAGATAAAGTGCCAACAGCATTCAACCAATAATCATGAAGGCCTTGCCATTGTGAGGTGGGTGAAGCTTGGCCGACCTCTCTTCATGAAAGGCTTCTCTGTCGTTTGGGCATCTCAGTCGTGACATGCCAGGGCGACCATCTCACAGTGTTCGTAGTGACTTCGTAGTGTTTGCACGATGGGACTGTCATGATTTGGCTGTTGCTGAATTTGTGATGTCAACCGCAAGGAAAGATCTGAAATGGTTGGCCCAAGGTTATGATTGATTTTCCCGGCTTTGGAAGGTGGTGTCCAAGGGGGGGCCATTTCCTGGGAACTGAGAACAGACAGCTGCTTTTCTTGGGAAGGAAGGGAGACTTTAGTTGCCTTGAATTGACATGAGGCTACAATTGTATAAATTATGTGTATATATCTATACACTATACAGATAATATCATTCATATATTGTGGATTGTACAACAACACGCGCAACGTATTTCAACTGGCTGCAAGTTTTTGCATGTTTTTTTTGGGTACTAGGATCGCCACAAGGGGTGCTAAGGTCTAAGGCAACAGCAAATTGCAAATCCTTTCGCCCGGAGTTTGCCTCTGGAGATCCAGGAGCAAGATGAACATGGACTCGGCTGTCGCTCTAGATGCCTGGGCTCCAAATTCGGGTGGAGGGCAGATCGGCACAACAATCAAACACATATTTTGCCTGAACCTTTCTGAGCCGTTTTTGGTGGCAAAATTCTCAGCTCCAGGTTTGGGCCTTCCAGGATTGGCATTTGATTTGCCAAACGTTAGATGAGTTGAAGCCCGGATTCACAGAACTTTGCTTTCGGATGCTTCTGCATTGAAATTCGCTTCAGAATAATGAACATTCCCTTCAGTTTTGAGAGTTTCATAGTGCTTTTAGATGGATACATGCTTTTGGCATCCTATGTCAGCCTCCCAGATGGTCCAAAGACAATGTGGACTCATGTGATACGTTTTCAAAAACTCCTCCAATCATTTGCCTCCATGTGGGGTTCATTACAATGATTTCAAATTCAAATCCAAATTGCGTGGCCACTGTGCACATGGTTACCTTCCCCCTGATGCCGAGGGTCCATTCTGCCCACATGATTGCTTGCGGGCAAGCCTGTGGTGCAGTCTTGCGGATTTTGTTGCGTTGGGTCCTCAAAATCAGAAAGTCACGCACAGAGCGACACTGAAATTTCGCAACCCAGGGAGTCCTCACTCTGTGGAGAAGGCTCGTTTTTTGATTGCTGCTTGAGTGGTCATACTTCTGCCACAGAAGTTGAGGTCAGGAGCATGACATAATATGACATAGTATGACATAGGCCTTCGGTTTGTAATTTGAAGGGACAATTTGGACAAGGAGTCTCGGAGTCTTCATCAAATTTTTGCATGTGAAGATTGACGGGCTTCTTCACTGACAAAGCGTGAAGCCACCTGACAACTCTTCGACAACTCTTCCAATATCTTCCTGGACAGCACAAATTGCATCCACGCTGCAGGAAATGATTTGGTTCAACCCCAAATTCAACATAGATGAGATCTTGGTCGGGTTCTGAGATTGTAAACAAGTCTTTCAGGAACTGTCCTGTTGCAGGCGAATGCGAAGCTTGTGTGCTTTGTTTCAATCCAGGGCAATAGAGGGACATTGGACGCACCAGACACGAATAGTTAACACATTTTTCCAAGTGCAGATGCAACATCGGTGAGAACAAGAGTACGAAAAAAAGCATGCAAACATGGCACAGGAAACATCAAGCAACGTTTGCAATGCATGGGTCCAGTGTAGATGTTGCAAGTCAAACAAAGATAAACAAAGTGGATGTGACATCTGGAAACCCGTAGGAACTTTGCAACCTGTTTGTAGATTTTTCGCTACATTTGGGTCGTGAGCCGTACATGCTGTACACTTGAAGAGACTTTACATTAAAACATCCAAGATGTAGTGCTCCCATTCAAGTCCTCACAAACAGCTGATTTGGCAGATCGACATGGTTGGTCCTCCCCCACCCGGCGGAGGAAAAGGATGGCCTGAAACTTAAACGTGGCACATGCAATTTGACTTGTTTCATTTGCATTTTGTGGATAGTAGATGTACAACTTGTACAACCATCTATAGTGAATCTTTAACAGCTACACATTTCTGCCAGATATCAGCCAACTCACTTTAGCTTGCCAAGGCGGGAAGTTTACCGTTTGAACCTGAGTGGATGGATATGACAGCCGAAAACCCTCAGTGGAGTTCTAGTAACACAGCGAGGCCAAAAGCAAGTGGACGCTATGGAGCGGATTTTGAAGAATACCAATGTAGCACCTCTCAGTGGGAGGAAAAAGACGAAGCGGATTGGGAATGTGAGTTCGTGTTTGGTGTCCTTTCCTTGTCAAAACTCAAAAGGACAAAATTCCAAGCGCAACGATTCTGCTTCCCAGTTTCCCAGTACTTTCATGTCCTTCCAAGTGCCTCAAGATGCCTCGAGCATTTGTCATAAGGCACGAATCTGGTCCATGCACGACAAGGATCATCTTAGTCCCGAAACCATCGATGTCCAGACACTTTTAGTCGGAGCCTAAGCCATGTCTTCGATCATGCTGAAATTACAACATGGAACGACTTGAAGCTTTCAGTCCAACGAAACTCTGTATCACAAGTGGCAAGTGTTTGTCAGCTGTAAGTTGTATTGTTTACATAATGCTGGAATGTCAACAAACACGCCGAGGTCTCAGTGTGTCGTCATGCTGTCTTGAGGTAGGACAACGGGTGTGGAAATTACAAAGGTGAGTTCAAAAGTTGGTGTGTTTGTTCAATTTCATTTTTGCCTTGAATCAATTTCTTTCTCATCTTTTCAAACACGAGACGTGACAGAGAAGGTCACATGAAGATGCACTTGTGGGACTGATGATACCGCATGCTACCGGCACTCCGTCCTTATTTCCTCACGAATCGTCACCAGGCATCGGCTCTTGATTCAAGATGTATCTCCATGTGATTTGTGCCTTGGATGCACCAAGGCTCCATTGTCATTAACCGTCATTGCCTTCTGGGCATAGTGTAACTCCGGCAACTTTGAGGTGTCCAGTACACATGGGAGCACAATTGCCTTTCTACTTCCTTTTCATGAGCAAGCCGGGTGCCTAGTCAAACTCGATCTTGGACATCGCGCAAAAGTGCCCTGTAGCAACACATAGCAACACAAAAAAGTGTGGAGATCTCTTTGCTGGGAAGGTCGCTCACGAATGCCATGGTGGAATTCTTTCAGAAGAGGGAGCGGAATGGAGCCTTGTTCCAATGGATTTGTGGAGGTTTCGAAATGTCTGGAGATCCATAGATGAAAAACAAAATCCACTCAAAACAGAGCATGCATATACATGCAACCGTCAACGGATGTTTTTGAGGTGACTTGTCTTTTCCTTTCGCTGAGCATGACCACATTCAAGAAGTACATTTGTAGGGCACGGACAGACCGTCAGCAATGTAGCAGCTGCAAAAACTCAGGACAGATGCTCCTGGCCATGCCAAAATTTGTATCGCAGGGAAGCCCAGAGATCATTTTTTTTACATTTTTTACAGGCTCACATCGCACAGATAGCAGACCTACGCACCTAAAGAGGACAACCGAATACAATTGATGGTTGTTTCTCCAAGCATTCATCTGAATATCTTCAGCTTTCAGGAACTTTTCACCCCAAATCCTTTGGTCTGATCCTTCGAAGACTTAGGAATGATCCAGCCATAAAGCCTTTAGGGTTCGGAGCCTAGATCCAAAATCACATCAAGTCAAGAATCGGAAGGTTCTTTTTTTATTTTTATTTTTTGCACTTTGGAATCTGCCTTTGTCAGCTTTGTCTCTGACGCGAATCTGCTATCACCATCTATCACCCTTGTCTCCGTGGACAGGCCCGATGAAGTCTGGTCCGCAAGCACGCGGTCTGAGCGTGACTTGGGCAGAGAAGTAGAGCGACCTCGCAGATCTCTTGAAAAAGACGATAAAACGTGAAACAATTGAAACAGCCTGAAACAGCTATCTCTTGTAGTGTTTCTCGATTTTCTTAGGAAAGGTCAAAGAAGGTTCGCTGAGATCATTTTGTCAAGCAACTTCTACCTCTTCCAGTCAAGCTTTCCAGGAATATGAAATTGAGATAGGTACGTGTTCACGATGCAAAGGCACATCAGCATGGAACAGATCGACTGTTTGCAATTTGAAGTAAACAACTTGAAGTCTGTAGAAGTCTCTAGTAACAGTAAAAACATGTATATATATATATATTCTATTTTTGCTCATCACAATGCTGGAATTTTGGAAACGAAATCCGGCGTTGTCCAAGGTGATCTAGCCGCCAAGGGCGGCTTTGCACATGCAGATCCGTTGAAGTGGGGCTTCGCGTTCGGGTGCTGAGGAATGCTGACGATCTGTCAAGACTCCAGATTTGAGGATCTGTCAAGATAGAATTGCATTGCATCATTGCATCATTGCATTGTCAAGCTCATATTATGACCTCATATGATTTATGAGTTACGACATGATAGTCACGATGCACAGATGCAAAGTTGTCTCAAGTATCGAGGTTTGGCTCTAAGGGCGAATCCTTGGTGGAAACCAGGTAGCTTTGCAGCAATTTCATTACATGGCGGGAAAAAACATGTTGGCATGTATATGATACAATCCGGGGAAGGATTTTTCACAGAATCCTTTGGGTTCGACAGTTTTTGATAGTCTTGGACAAGTGGTGACTAGCTACCTGCTAATATCAGCCTGAAATGGATCCTTTTAGATATCTTGACATCTAGATGTTCAAGGGCCTGACACGACTTTCGCTATCTTTTTGCTATCTTTTTGCTATCTTTTTGCTAGTCAGAAGATTCTTGTGCTGGATTTCACCTCTAGAGGCTTTGTTGTTTCCAGAGTTAACTCTTCTACCCTCGATTCCAAGGCGTCCTTCACGTAGCACAACCAAGTTGGCGCCACTGGTGCCTAAGTCCAGATCTCAGAAACCCCCAAAATCACATCGACGCATTGAATCCATTGAATCTGCGATTGTTTGATTCTTTTTGAAATCATTGCCCTTAAGGGAAGAAGAGGCGCAGCGGGTAGAGTGAAATTTCACAGTTATAGTGGTAGACAAATACCCCGAGAGTGAATTCCCAACGTCAGAAAAATGACTGTTTCTGTAGATGCCTGCCATTTTCTGATAACAGACTTAGCCTCATGAGGCCTGCTATCGCAATTAGGATGTTTCAAAGTTTCCACCTTTCAATCCCGAGTTGGCAGCATCTTATTTTGTCGGAAGTATTGTTCTTTCCTGTACCCTGTCACCGATTGGTTCCGTTTGCGTCTATTTGCATCTTCAATTTGGAGATTCTGACCATACCAGGAAGTTTCGCTGGAAGAGCAAAGCAACCCTCTGCTTCTCGGCTGATTATTAGATGCATATTTGGTCATATTTGATGTATTTGCCAACTTTTTGATAACAAGTTTATGATACTTGTAGCGTGCCTTCCTATAATTTGTTTTGAAATACATTTGGTAAGGATGAAATCCGACTTTGCAGCCCTTGTTTAATGTTTCTGTCAGATCTTTTGATTCATCTCAGAAAATATATGCGTCAAAGCATAAAACTTGTTGAATAGCTTCCAATGGTTTTAGACTCCATCTTCGCTTTGATTCAAGTCTTTCCAAGTCAGACTTTTTGGCCGTTAGATTCTTTATTTTTGCGCGTTTGACCTTACGGTCCCCGATTTGCGGATGATTCAGGATCAAAATCATGCGAAAGGCCTAACCAGGGCAGTGGGGCATTCGGTCCAGAGTTCTGTGCTTTTGATGATGTCACAAGCAAGCAACCAAAAAAGCTCTGGTGTCCTACGAAGTAGGTACAAAATCACACCTCTGCTTGTCAAATTGCTTGATGAACTGGAAAGATGCAGCCAGCCACACCAAATTTCTGACAATCACAGTGTCTACTAAGTCTAAAAGTCTACACAGAATCTGTCTTTCTCTTTGCAGGCGCGGCCTCAGACCACTGCAGCCTCTGTAGATGAGAGGCTGTGCAGAGTCGTGATGGAGATCTTTTTTCCGTGGTTGACTTCTTCCCCTTTTATTGCTTTTCGGATGGCATGTTTTTCTTTGGTGTACTACTAGCACAAAAGTCCTCATTTGCTTGTGCTAGATTCAGTATCATGACTAAATGTTCTTGAGTGGTTTGAAACAACTGGGTAAAATTCCTATGCAAATTCTTTTGCAATTCATGGAAAACGTGATGACCCTTGAGCAGTTTTTTGCGGAACAAAAACGATAGCACTGAGGGAATTGGAGTGGAAATCAGTCTGACTTGGTCTGTCAATGTCAGGGGTTTAGCCGCTCCGGTGGACGTGTACGGTTGTCGCGTCTTCCCCTCAGCTGAGCACGCATGCCAAATTGATCACATACAAGTAGAATGGAAATAGAAACCAAAATTCTGTACTTAAATACAACCTCTGATCCATTGTGCCCAAATACCAGACACTACTTGTAAATATTTACAAACCAATAGGTCTATACATGTCTATACGCATGTAGGATAAATCTCGATGTTTTGACACCTACCATGAACTCTTGAGGCCGCAACTGCTGGAGCCATGGGTGTGGCCATGGCACGCTCGGAGTGGTGACGGATTCGCTGGAGTCCTTGATGTAAAGTTTGACACATCTCGTGGCTTTTTTACTCCTTTTTTTGGGTCACTTTTGTCCGCACAATCTACACGGTTCTATTCACTCGAGATCGTATCACCATTGATGTTCCTGACTATCTGGCGAAGTCATGAAAAGTTATGACTACGTTGTCCTGAAAGCATGTACGCATGCAAAAAGCATCCCAATGACAGCAATGCAAGGATGCATGACTTCTGACAAGGCACTCCCAGTTATGATGAGGAATGTGCATCTATTGGAATTGCACGCAATTTTACATTTAAACATTTGCACAACATTATAAACACAGGTATACACTGTATACATTTGTAGACGCATTTTTGTAGACCATACAGAATTATATATATGTACACGTACCTGCATCTATATACACATTACACATTATTGCATATTCCTAGTGAGGGAAGCTCAGTGACAGCAAGTGCGGTGGAGTGAGTGGAATGCGTGGCAGGCTCGTTGGAGGAAGGGCAAGGATGCCTACACGCATGTCGATGCCCAAGGAGAGTCACTTTCAAGTCAAAACCGTTGGGGAAGACTGCAATGTCTAGGGTAGCTATTCCGGAACTTTACCACTCATCTACTCTCCCGGAAAGTGAAGGAAATGCAAGACATGCCGATGCCATGAGGTTCATTACACCGCTTGTACACAAACAAAGCCCTGGCCTTGGATTAAAGATTTTTCAAGCCTTGGACCATCTTGCACCATCTTAAACCATCTTGCGTGTTGCATCCTTCCACTGCATACTGTTGCATCAAGCATGCCTTACTTCCTTAGATTCCTTTCCTTTGAGATGATGCGGATTTACTGATCAAATCTCATCAACTCCAAGTTGCCTCCAAGTTGCTTGCGCTGTATTCAAGGCATCCAGTGCGTGCCATCGAAGATCGCGACGAGGTCTCCATGTTGTCAGCATCACAGGAGCTCGCGGAGCCATGGAGAGCCACGATGTGCGTCATGATGTGTCCATGATGTATGTCGACGGTTTGTCGCAGGAGGCCTTCAACCTCACAGGTGGAAAGAACCAAGCCAACCACTTCAGGCGAGAAGTTCTGAATCTTTGAATCTAAGTTGATTATGAAGACTTATGAAACCATAGTCCCAACCAAACTACTTCGCATTTGAAGTGTAAAGATAAGAAGAAACATGAAGTCTGAAAGTGGATGAACATCTGCATCAACAGCGTTTGCTTCACCAGCCGCAAGGATTTCTCTCCTGAGCAAGCTGAACAGTCGGCAGCGGAAATTCGTCATGGTTTGGATCTTGGGAGTTCAGTGCGATTGGACAGGGTGGAACCAACCATTGGCACCCAGCAGCATTGTGGGGACTTCTTGAAAAAGTATACTTTAAAAGAGATCTGACAAGACAAAAAAGTTGGACGTCTTGATGTGGCCAAGCCTTTTTTGCTCAATTCCTCAGTTTCGATGCGATTTTGCGCCATGTTCCGGCCTGGATTCTATCAAGCGACATAAGCGACGATGACGGATGCAGATGCCAAACCCAAGCCCCGAAATTCGCTGAATGCCACGCCCAGTTGGGACATTTCGGAGGCGATGATGCAGAAAGCCAAAGAAATGAACACTTCTCCTCCTTTGAAACCAGTTTCACATGTGGAGGAGGAACTTTCACCAGAAGAAAAGGCTAAGAGAGAAGAGTACAAAGTGAAAAAAGCCAAGGCAATTGAAGAAGCATGGGCACAAAAAGCCCGTTTTGCAGGGAAATTGAAGCCTGGCCGGAAGGAAGCACTTGCAAGTGGCCGCAGGCATGACGTGAGATTTGATGCCCAACCCAAACATGTGCAGGAGGCTATCTTGTCTTCGGCCGCACATGAGAATGCCTTCAATCCAGATTCCCAAGTAATCCAGCTGGCACTACGTACGAAACGTGCAATGGCCGAGAAGGGTTACCAGGAATCTGAGGAGCACGTCGTAGGTTATGGTTCTGCATCCAAGTTCAATGGCGGTGAATACAACAAACGTCCTGAATTTCCAACGCATTCAGGAGACTTTGTCTGGGCTTCCGCCGAAGAAGTGAAGGAGATGCGCAATGATTTGGACAAGCCGGAGAAAGGCAAGAAGGCCAAGAAAGAAAAGAACGAGAAGAAAGAGAAAACTGAAAAGAAGACTGAAAAGAAAGACAAGAAAGAAAAGAAAGAGAAGAAACAAAAGAAGCCAAAAAAGCCCAAACTGACTAAAGAGGAGAAGCTGCATTTGAAGATGAAAAAGGAAGAAAGAAGAGAGAAGAAGAAGCTGAAGCAAGCTGAGAAAGATGTGCGGAAGGTCGAAAAGACTCTGCAAAAGTTGAAACGTGGTCGCGTGAGCAGTTCAAGCAGTTCAAGCAGTAGCAGTTGCAGTTGAGTGGCCTGTGAAAAGGACAGGTCTTAGATTGTTGTAGGTGACATGTCCCAATCCCGTGTCATGGATGTGCCAACAGCTGTAAATGCCAAGTATCTAAGATGCAAAAACTATCAGTGTGACAAGATGACATGAGCATTTTTTTGAATCCTTTTTCAGCTTCAGAGTGTGACCCTACATTACATTGAGAATAGATGCGAATAGGAATTTGCAAGGTGTAGAAGCATCGAGAAAACGTAACGGCAGCGATCGCCACTTGAGTTTCAATCCAGCGCAGAGGAGTGGTCAAAGTCACCACATCACCATACCGCCCTCTGGCTCCGCGAGCGAGCCCAATGACAGAAAAACCTTGTCCTTGACAAGCCTTGCTTCAGCCATGGAAAGTTGATTGATCGTCACCAAGAAACTGAAAGGACTGACAGGACGCAGAAGACATTCCAAAGCAACCGATGAAAAGGAGTCCATGGAGCAACGTATGTCAACCATCCATCGACCATCGACCGATCCAAGGATCATCAAAGTGCAGAACCTGAGCCGTCAGTGACAGAGAGCCAATTTGCCAGTGAACCTGATGTGGATGAGGATCCATCAGGCGTGGCTTTCGGGCTTTCAAGTGAAGCAGAGACTTTTTTCTTTGGATTTGATAAATATGTTAAATATATATATATATGTTAAATATATATATATATGTTAAATATATATATATATACATATATAAATACTATATATATAATTATATTCATAAGTTATCATGTATNTATATATATATATACATATATAAATACTATATATATAATTATATTCATAAGTTATCATGTATTATCTATAGTTGGTATGGCTAGAATGTTTAAATTCCTGCTCTCAGATGTTCTGATTTGGGTTGGATCTCTGCTTAGCAAAGCATAGAGCACAATTATTATGAAATATTACAAACAAACCAAGCTTCATTTTCCTTCAGGACTTCAGGATACAGTAAGGCTGCAAGTCAATGCACGTCAAAGTAGTTCTCCAACAGTTGCCATCTTACGATTCAGGCTCACCAAGTGCCCAGTCAGATTCAGGCAACGTCAGCACATGCCAAAGAACCCGTTTTGGAGTTTCAAGTGTTTGCCAAGCGCAGTTTGGAGGTGTTTCACAAAAGCATCAAAAAAGCACATGTTTCGAGGGGGCGATGTTGTAGAACTGGACGAGCATGTGTCGCTCGGAAGTTCTGCCTACTTGTGTAGGTTCAAAACCTACGAGAAGCGTGTCGAGCCCTTGCCTCATTCGTTTGTTGACGGTTGACACATGTCTCTATTTGGATGGATTGCGACGGATTGAGAAAAAAATCAACTGTGACACCAGTACAACAACAAATTACCTCAGGGCAGAAGGTGCAAAAGTCTCCATCGCAAGGAAGCCGCTCACTCAGTGACCGTAGCAGACTGTAAAATTCAGCGTGGCTGGAGAAGAGCAATGCGTTTCATATCATTTCATACTTTCATCATTTCATCTATTTCAAGCGTTTTGCTGCATTGCATTCTCATTACCTTCAGGTGATCCTCCTACCAGGAGTATCAGTGCTATCAGTGCTACAGCTCTTAAGCCTGGGACCACAACCAACTTGGGCCGAGGGTGGTCAGAGCGACCGTCCATTAGCAAAGCGATCCCATCGGTTTGGTTTTCCGGTACATCCTTACATGGGACAACTCTTCTGTGTTTTTTTCATCTGCGAGTTGAAAAAGACTATTAAAATAACTCACATGTCTTTGCCAAAGATGTCAGGGATGCTGTGCGAAGTGCTTACCTCAGAATTTCTAGTCAGCAGTTTTTCAAATCTGCTGAGAGGGATCTTTGATTTGAGACTTTTCACGATGTTTCAAGAGCCTTGTGCGATTTCGAGATAAAATGTTTCATCAAAATAAGAAGGTAGTCAGTACTCGGTGTCTTCGAAGAGGCAAAGAGGCAAAAGACACGGTGACGCTGGCAAAAACTGTCAGGTGCATCGCGGCAGAATGCCATTGAAAACAAGGAGTCTACAAAGAGTTAGGGCCCCAAGAAGTTCAACAGGTGCTGACTCGGTATCAAAATCTATTTGATCATCTGGTCTTATCTGGTCTTCCATCTCTTGCCGAAGCTGTTTAGATACTGTCGATGCTCTTGGCTGAATTCTCTGAGGTTTGCCTGGTCCACAGTTGCGATCTCAGATCATGACACGTGACAGACAGCATAGACAGTCACATCAGGTCATATCAGGTCATGATTTTCTCATGTGTCATCTGTTACTGCACCGTTTGCGTGTGAATGGATGGTAGGTTTGTCCATGGCTTAAGATCAAACAAGTGAGTTCATAGAACCCTTAGCTTCACCAAGTCCTTTTCAAGGCCTAGATATTAGTCTTATTTGATCTAATTTACTTGTACCAAATCTGCAACGAAGTGAATTCAGGGACAAACAGGCCCGAAGCTCATCCGTTTCAGTTCTAGCGCTTCAGGAGCATGCGCTCAAAGAGCAATCTGTCAGCTGCGTCATGTGCTCAGTTGCAGCAACACTACATTGCAAGTTCAATTAATCCTCAAGGCAAGAATCTGCAAGAAGATACATCAATACGTCAGGTTTGTGTCTTCACTTGGTGACAGTTGGGCATTATAGACAGAATGTCTGAAGCGCAGAATAGCAACTGATATCAAACTGCTTCCACCAGGAGCGGAGGGAAAAAGGGACCACAGTTTGGCGCCATCGGGTAGCTCAGCCAGAAACTTGCAAAGTCGACCCGTGTCTTTGGCGAAAAGGTTTTCAAAAAGAGTTCAGGGTTGAAAGAAAAATTGATGAAAAAGATTCAGAAGAGCTTTATGGATTGAATTTGATAATACAGACACACCCACGTGATGTAGTATGATATTCCAAGAATTTTCGTTCATATTTTCCATGATGCAATTGAAAATGCCCTGAAACCAGGGACCTCCGATCTGAGAAGGTGGATCCTCCAGCGCTCGCGTTGGGCAGCTTAGCGGCGGCAAACTTTCCATTGCAACTCATTGCATTCGGGTCATGTCCGGTCTATCAGAGTCTATCAGAGTCTATCAGTTCACATTGATGCCACAATCCATTCTTCAAGCTAGCCGGCTAACCTAGGGATGGCTGACAGCTGAGTTGAACCTCCATGTCATGCCAGTGCAGCTTGGATATGGTGATGGATGGGGCAGAATGTTGCCTGGCATTGGTGACATGTGGGTCATAATGTTTCAGCGTGAAGGGTCTTGGACACCCAACAGTCAATTTTCATCTTTGAGACTAGAGTATGGTTTGGTGCGTTTGCCAATCCAGTGGTGAAAACGAACAAACATGTTGAAACGTTCATGATATGTATGTTCATGGTAATTCTTTGGCTCCAGAAACTCCTGCAACTTGGAATTGTCTTTGGGAGGATACATGGCGCCACATACAGCCGAATAATTTCTATCAAGACCTGGATGCGTTCCTGGAATGGAGCTCCTGAAGCATAAAAGCACACCGTTAGCAAATTTTGCAAGTATATCATATCTTAAAGGATACAATTGAGAGATAGAACACAGTATTTTGCTTAGAGGGTCTCACTTTGATCTCACTACAATCCAATTTATGGTCTTGCTATGACTCTTCAAAATCAAAAACACAAAGTGAAATCAGAACTGCAATCATAGTGAAACTATCAAACAATGACACTGCACTACAGGCATTTTTCACAAACAATATGAACACAATAACTTCTGATTGTTTGAAATCGGCAATTTCAGTACAACAAAACATACTGACATACTGAAATCATAATCAGAGTGAAGTCATAAAACAAGAGAAATCATGAATGGGATCATAATGAAGTCATAAAACAAATCATACATCATAGTGGACTCAGTGTGAAAGCATAAAAACAGATTCCTTAGAGAGTTTTTGTTCCACAATAACATTTCTCTCAAGTATAGCATAGTATAACATTTCGTGAGCATTTTGTGAACATTGAACATTCAACAGCTTCTCAAGGCCATGAGATCCTCAAGGGATCAAAGGCTGAGCGGCGTAGGACCCCGAGGCGTTCGAGGCGTTCGCTTTAGGAGGAAAGGATGCTTGGATCTTGGGATGTTTCTTCCATCTTTGTTTAAAGAAGTTGATTTACACTGTATACATTACTGCGTGTATGTATATATATATACAGGCAATATTACTAACTATATAGGGCACATATCTCTATGGATTCTGAAATAGACACACCAGGAGGAAAGCACAGGGCTTGTTGCTCAGCAAATGAAGGATGCAATAAAGTCGTGCACTGTTGCAAAGTCTCCCTCTTTCAGAGTCTAAGTATCCAACCACATTGCACAAACGGTTCTCCCATGAAATGGCGAGGTCCAAAAAGGTTGGCATGCTGGGGAGGTCATGCTATGATTTACGTGAAGCATTCGAACTCGAACTAGCCGGATTCACGCCTTGCCATTCGGTGGAGAGTGTGCGCTTTTCATCCCTGTAGTCAGGACGGAATCATTTAATTACTATATTGAGATTCCTTTCAAAAAGACTTGACTTTTTAGTGGCACTGGTCTCTTGCCCCTCATCACAGCAATTGGTGACGGTTTCCCTTCACAGCTCGTAAATCTTCCAACTTCTGGACTCTGAGATTTTACCAAATTGCCAATGAACAGTCAATTTGGAAGGATTTGCAATCCATCGATGGCTTGCTGGCATGATTCATTGCTCTCCAACAACCACTTAGAGCCATGTCCCCGCACAAGTGAAGAAAATCCAAGCAGGTCCAAGGACGACATGACCAAAACACTTTTTTCTTCGTGGGAACATAGTCTCAATCCTTGGCATTTCTCAAGATTATGAACGAGAGATCGACGGGACCCAGTATGTGTTGCACTCTGACATATGACATTCTATGACATCCATGATTCGAATGCCCATTGAAACGGTTTCCTGGATTTGAGTGTTAAGTGTCAAGTCACCCAACTCGATTTACAGCTTTGCCTATTTCACGTATTTCAAAACACTCAGCTCCAGCCATGGCACAGCGACCTGCATCTGCACGTGGTGTGGAATCCGAACCTGATGGGATTTCTTGGATCGATTTGTTTGTCAGCATGTGAACATCACAGACTTGCACACCTTGTGATGAGATGACCGTGTCCAATTGTATTTACGTAGTTACAAATATTGCAATCGGTGAATTTGGTATGCGCTGGAAGTCTTGCCTCTTCCTTGCTAGACTGCTAGATCTTGCTACTGTATTTCAAAGATACCTTCAGGAAGAACCTCCTAAGCTCTAAGGACGCCTCATCAGGGAGCCCAAAGAGGCTTCCTTGGTTCACGGCTGCAGCGTGCCACCTCCAGATACAGGTGCCACTTCTTTGGAATTGGCTTCCAATGGCTTTCACAAGTTTTGACACATCAAGCGGTGCTTCTGTTGCACGTGTTGTTAGTGGGTGAGGCATAGGTGCTGGTCCTGGGCATTTTCGGCACTTTGTGGCCTCCGTGTCAGCCAAGCACCAGTTGAAGGCTGTCTTTCCACCAAGATGTCGGAACATTGGCATGGTGGACTTTTGTGGTGGTAGATTGGTAGTGTTGTCAATTTCATGTCTAGTTTCTTGTTTCCGAAGCCCTAGCCCTTCGCAGTCTTGGGGTGCCATGAATTGGACAAGGGAAGGTTGAGAAGGGAAAGGGAGTAGCATTTCCCACCTTTGAAACTCCGTACAAGCTGCCCAAGTACCGCATTGAACGGCCGTTAAAAATTCCGAAGTGGGTGAGTCACAGCCTTGCGGGTCTGGGAGGATCCACTGCGCCAAAGAGGAGAGGCGTCTCAAGAAGCAGAGCAGGGACCACAGAGAATCAAAAAAAGAACATCTATCTATGCACATCTATGTGCATCTACAAAGACTTGTCGCGGGTGAAATGTTTGGAAATCGTATGAAATCGGTATTTTGAATGGATAGAACTGTGGAACCGAAAGGAAAAGAATTAAGACATTCCAAGTCTTCTCCAAGGCACCCTGCTAGGGAATAATTGGGAGCCAAGATTGATGGCCACAAAGATATCATGACAACACGTGGCTCCTTGACAACTCCAGATTCAAGAGCTACCTGCCTCGCTAAGGTTCTACTCGATGTCCCAGAAGCAGCCAGGCAGTGGGATGTGGGGATGTGGGGATGTGGGGATGTGGGGATGTGGCAGCCTTCGTGTTATTTCATGATTTTCACATATTTTCATGTTTCTCCACTTCTCGAGGTTTCAATTTCATTGTTGCGGCAAGTCTCACAACCTGAGGCAGAGAAGGCGGTGCCATTAGGACGGACTTCTCTGAGAACATGGATTTGCTGATTTGCCATTGTTGTACACTTCAACTCATCCGGTGTCAGCCTGTGTTTTGTAGTGGTAAGTCTAGACCAGTTTGAGTTCCTCAGTTGCACGTTTCGAACAGTCGAGATTTGGTTCTCCTCCTTGGCACAACATGGCACAAGACTGGCACTTGGAGAAAGGCTTTCACCTTCACAAAAAGAAATCACAGGGCAAGGCAGTATTTTCATGCACTTTCAGTATCTTTCAGGGTGTGGCTTTCAGATTAGCGTTGACAGGACCTTGGACATTTCCAGAGTGAACCAAGAGCGACATAAATGGCAGCGCATTGACACGTACGCACTCAGTCATCGGGGGTTGCTTTGGAAGAGCCATTCGGCCATCATATCGTGCCCGTTCTCGATTTCTCGATATCTTCGATGTGATCTTCAAAATCCCAGAGGATTGGTCTGTGTTGATTCTCTTGCAGGTTCCAAACACCCTACGGAAATGGCCAGGCAAGTGAGTCCTCTAAGCTTTGATGCCTTCATGGCGTCATAGTTCAGAATCTTATATGAATTTTTATTACAGGTTTATAGATTATATGTGAATTCACCCGACCTTTCCACAGGCATCATTCGTTTTATCAGTTGTTACATTTTATCTCTTGAGAGCTGATTTGAATGAACTTCCAGTTCTCAAAGGTGTCCTTGGAGATCCGAACCCTGACGCAAATTCTCAAAAGGCTTCCTACGAAGGCTCATCTCCGAGAACGGGAACAGCTTCACGAGAACGCATGGGAGCACAGGCTCAGGTGACGCCCTGAGCTTGACGAAAACCCACATCAGAGAACTGCATGCTCAACAAGGGAATCAACATGCTGAACCAAGATGGTCTCATCACGTCTTGGTGCACAATGTTTGATTGATGATTGCATATTTACAATAGATACACATGATTCGATCTCATATGTTACATTATATGATATGTGCTACAAGTATGATACATGTATTATACATGATGACTTTGTGTCAAGTTGGCGGACGCAGACCTGCGCCAGGTCTTGGCCGGACTTGGCTTGGAAATGGAGCAACTGCGTTTGAAGCTCAGCTGTGCCGTGCAGTGACTCTGTGAAGCCGTGACGCCTTGCACCGACGGACTTCACACGTTTTCGCATTGTCCAACCACGTCTTACTGTCTTTCAACGTCATTAAAATTTTGGAAGATTATATGACAATGATCAATTATTATCTTTTACCAATCTTTATTATGTTTTGAAATCATATTTATACGTTGTTCCAATTTCAACATGCCATAGACGTAGAGTTGATGGATGATTTTTTCTTGATTGGTTTAGTGTATCAGCGTTGATGCATCTTTTGCAAGGACCTTCCCCATAACAAACCTGAAGAAGTAACGGTTCTCGCCGTGTATCGACTTCCGATACCCAGTCCAGCCCAGGCATGGACCTGAAAACAACGTTGGCAGAAAACAAAGAGGACGGTCGGACCGGTCGGACCGGTTGGACCACGACTCGGATGGACTCAGACGGACCCCGTCCTCTCACTGTTATTTACTGTTCCACTCACCGTCCGAAATGAATATAACATGTATTTAATATATTATATACATATGTTCATACATGTTATATCTTAATACGTCAAGTTTTAGAAGCTGCATCGGTTTCCAGGGCTGTCGATGATGCAGGAGTTGTGCCTGGTTCTCGCAGATGCTGTGAATCAAATCATCTCGGAGCTGCGCTCAGATGTGTGGAAGCTCAAGGCTTCGAGATTTTTGAATCCTGGACGTAATTCGGACAGGGATTGAGCTTGATGGTTAGATGGATGCAAATGGAAGCTTCATGACACATGCGGCATCTAAGTAGGAACTTGGAAGGTGCAGCAGACTGGATGCTATACAAGATTGTGCATATCGTAGTATGCCTTATTGGCTGTACGCATATTGTTGCGCAAATGCTTGACACTTGAGATTTGGGGTTGACTTGATGACAGCTGCGCAGTTGATGAAGCTTCACATTTCATCTGCTCTGTGCACGAATTGCAGTTTGCACTAGCAGACAGCAAGAGCAGCATAGCGGTGCTTTGCTTTTGGGATCCAGTCCCACGATCTTCCAAGAGAAAAACATTAAATATGAAACATTGATGACATCATTACTCTCCGAATTCTGGAGCGATTATAAACATAACGACTTCAGGAAGGTAACAAGAGAACATCTGAAGCTTGGTTGTGCAAAGATGTCCTGGAGAGGGAACCATTCTTTTTGGCAGTTCCGGCATGTCAGCATATGTCAAAGATCTCTGAGGTCAGAACGGAAGTGAGCAGTTTGCGCGGGGATCTTGGACGGATTGAAACCATATCACAATCACTGCTCTCCAAAAGCTCTTGAAAAACCTGTGTACATTGCCTAAGATTTTGCTGGTGCACAGCCTGTGATACAGACATCTGAATACATTTGACATCATTTGACCATTGGCTCAGTGCAGAAGGTCAAAGCTGTAGCCTGAACTTGGTTCAAAAAACAAACGCCACAGAAATCAGACGTGAAAGCAAACAAAATCACCATAAACCACCAGTTGCAGTCGCAGGTTTTCATTTTTGTTTATCATTTGTGGCCATTTCGTGGATCTCACTGAGGCCAGCAGATGCATCTCTTTGAGGAGGCCGCTTCATTGTTCAGAGTGATTGTCTGATGTTCGATATTGGATGAGAAATTATGGAAACATTTTGAAACATCGAACTCATTTTACGTTTCACGTTTCATTTCACAAACTCATTTTTTGAGAAGTGACGACGGGTCGTGACGACGGATTTCTCCCCCGTAGGGACGAAGAGATTGGCGATCCTCTGAGCCGGTGACCCTCCGGGCCTTCTGAGGTCAAAAACTTTTCAATTAAGCAAAGTAATGTTAGTTGATATGCAACAATATGACATATTTGTCTAATATACATACATACTGTATCTACTTTTATGATTTCTACCACTCAGCTAATATGATCAATGATGTGCATTCAGCTGCGATGTGGAATGCGGGCAGGTAGAGGCACATGACGTATGACAAATATCTCAGCAATCCGTAAGGGTTGACGTAAAGGTATCTAGTGCATTCTAGTGCCCAGTGCCCATTCCAAGATATATTCGATTGACAGACATTCCAGTGCAGAGGAGTCTGAGCGGCGGCCGCCTTCAGTATCAGAGGAGCTGATGTTGGTTGATTCTGAACCAAGTGAAACCATTGCATTTTGCTAAAGTTTGCCTTCCATGGTCGTATGGGGTATAGATTATTCACGTTGATTAATTGATGCAATACGATGCAATCTTAGATTAGATGCAATTGAAATTGACAATTGACGATCTGTCAGGAACTGCTGGGCATCCAGGAATTGCGTTCTTTGAAGGCTAGGGCTGTGACCAACACTGGGTTTCGACAAAGACTGGGCTTTATGCAGTCTTATCAGGAAAAGCAAGAGTCTTGAAACAAAGCCTCGCTGCTTTTCCATGTTCCCAAGAATCAGATGACTTGAACCCTTGTGGATTTTACCAGGAATCGATCGAGGCCTTGATGAACGATCTTCGCAGCGGCAGTTCAGCTCCTGCCCACAGTGGCGAAGATCTCCAGGACAGTGACGCTGTGACTCCACACAGGGCTTCGTTTGACATAGTCTGACACGGCCTAAGCTGCAGAGCCAACCAACAAACATCATAGGATATGAAGGGATATGACATACGAGATATTGACAATATGATTCAGATATCAGATAGTGGTCTAACTCTATAATGTTGATTCCCAAACTGGAGCGCTTTAGTGAAGCTTACTCGACGTGCAGGAAATCCGTGCAACCATGGATGCACACTTGCAATCATTGCTGGAACCCATGCAGCAGGTGAGAGATCAGGTGCACGGAGTGCCGGAATGAATATCAAAGAAGATTTGACAAGATTTAATTTGACGCTTAAAAGAAGTTTCTATATTTTTCAATATTTTTCAGCATTTTTCTTCGGATTTTGAGATTTCCTTTGGGTTTAAGGATTTTAGCGCTTCAGTATACTCGAGACTGACACTTTGTACTGTGTTTGGAGGTGTGGTCTCGTCTTGAGCGCCTTGACCAGTCCCAAGCCATTCAGATGGACCAGGAGAGCTTCACAGCTTCCACTGTGTTTGCCAAGAAATGTAAGGAATGTCACATAATGTCACCATGCAAATGGAACATCATGGAACTACATGTACTGCAAATGTTTCATACTGTTTCTATGTTGGTTCAATGGCACCTGTGTCACCTGTGTCAGGTTCATGTCCGGTTAGACCAGATGGACCGGGCCCAGGCATCTTTGCTTGAGAAGGCGACGAGTTTTGCATGTTGAGACATCTTTTGAACACGGAGTTGCAGTGTTGAAGTATGTTGAAATATGTTGAAAAGGTCATGAATGCGGTGCAACTCAGCATTTTTAGTGGTGCCCCATGATCCAGCCGTGATTGTGAGACTGTCAAGGTGCTTGCTTGTGTGATCTTATGTGTGTGTTTCCACTTGGCACTTCGCATAAACGAATCTTGTTGTCACAGATGGATCTCTCCACAGTCCGGCAGATTTCTGTGCGAAGCTTAATTTTGGTGTGCGTTTTGAGGACTCCAGGACCAGTTGCTCAGTGTGGAGGGTTGGGTTGTTTTGTTAAAGTGAAGAGCTACGAACCGCTTGAATGGAATATGATACTTGAATCTCGCTGAGTGTGGCGTGCCTACGATTCTTTGCAACATACTGTAGCAAGAACCGGATCTAAGAAAAAGGTCGGTCAAACATGGCTGATTGACATCTTGGGGGTTTGACCCCATACCCTCTTGCAGACTCTGGGAGTTTTCCAGGACTTTTCAGCGTTATTATTGTAGTGGATTTTTTCTTACGAACGGCAGCCTTGCAGTAGTTGCGTACGCAGCACATTTTCTATTCACCTTCTGCTGCCTTTAATGACTTTAATGGCTTGCCCCAAGGATTTACAGGCCAGCTCACGACTACTTGAGGAGGTCACTTCAACAATTTCTCTTGCGATGTAGGATTCAAATTGGTATTCATTACTGTCGGGGCTATCGAGGTACACTCTGCCTTACACCTGCACAAGAGAGACAGTATGACATGTTATGACATGTCAAGATTGTGCAGTGATGTGAGATGGGTATTGTATTTCATTCTATATAGAGGTACATAGAGATACATATACGTTTATTGCATGGCTCGGAGATATTGGTGCCAGGCAGTGCGTGCTGTAGCAGAGGCACAGCGTGAGCAGCGGCTGCAGCCACCAGAGGCAACTCAAACCACAGGGATGCTGGGAAAACGCAGCGGAGTTTGATGTCATCTTTTAGGTGTGACAGGTGTGATTGGTTTTACGCGCTCAACAAAGGGATGTAAAGGTCAAGGTATTTGACTCATGAGACACAGGCGCAAATTCAGCCAACGATGCTTGCTGATGTGCTCGGGCAGATGGAGGTCTGCGGTGTTTTCGGTTTTGGTTGCAACAAGAGTGCAATTTCACAAACTCTTTTCGCGACCGAACTTACATACACACACACACATTGTAAGGGTTTTGTTGAAATGAAACAAATGCTGTGCCTATAATTCTATGCCTATGCATTGGTTCGTTCCTGAACGCGGGAACCTTTTTTGCAAGAAAAGAGCAAGACAGAGATGAGTTGGCAAAGATGTGGTTTGCGTTCTGGCTCAGGATTCATTTGAGGTGTTTCCAAATCAAACTCGAAACCGAAATGTGGCTGGGACGGGCAGCCATTCTCAGTGTTTTATCGGCATGCGTAGCGGCAAGCCAGACCGAAGGCTGCCGAGACGGAGAGTGTGAGGATGATCAGCTGGAATTGCTTCAGTTCAAAGCCCCAAATGGTAGCTCGGGGAGCTCCGGTTTGAAAGCAAAAGAAAATGTCACCAGCTTCAACCCTTCCTTTGGTGGCATCGTTCCGGGGCATCCCCTCTACAAGCACTTGGAAGGATCATCGTTACCATCTTTGCCCAAAGACATTATGCCCAAAGACTTTGATGCTCGTTCTGCATGGCCACATTGCACTGCAGTGATAAGTCACATCAGAGACCAAAGCAAATGTGGGTCGTGCTGGGCCGTGGGCAGTATCTCTACCTTCAATGATCGACTTTGTGTTCTGAAAGGTGACAACACAACTATGCTTTCTGCAGATGATCCTTTGGCAAATTGCAATAGTACGATCCCCGGGTCACCATTGCCGACTTGTGTTCACCCAATATATGGTGGTTGTGGTGGAGGCCAATTGGAATTTGTATGGAAATGGTATGTGGAGTCAGGCGCAGTAAATGGCGCAACTTACCAGCATCTTGGATTCGGCGGAGAGAAAATCGACACATGTGCTCCATATCCATTTCCCCCCTGCCATGATCTCAACTGGTCTGACTCGGAGGCATGTAAACCGAACTCATTTCAAACACCTCCACACTTCACCAAATGTCCGGAAAAATATGAACCTCATTACTGGCAAGACAAGATCAAAGCTACGAGCTGGTACAAAGTTCCCAGCAACGCCATTCAAGCAGAGATCAAGACTCGTGGACCTGTAAGTTGCCAAGTTATGGCCACATGTTCCATGGCGCACTACACTAGTGGCGTATACATTCCATCAGGACAAGTGTGTGGAGGTCATGTGATGCGAATTGTGGGTTGGGGTGTGGAGAATGGTACAGATTACTGGTGGGTCGCCAACTCTTGGGGCAAAAACTGGGGAGACAATGGCTTCATCAAATGGATCCGAGGCATTGATGCTGCAGGCATTGAAAGTGGCGTGGTAACTGGCATTCTATGAGATGGAAGAATGATAAGAATGATGAGAATGATGAAGACGTATTCCAAGCGTTTCTAAGCAGATTGAAATGTTGTAAGAATCCAACGCAAGAGCACATTCATATACCTGGATGTGATATGATGTGAGGATAGATCAGAACATCGTTATTTTTTTGATTTTTTTGATATTTTATGATATATATATATATATGGATACCGATCATGGATGGTATTGAATATTGAGTGATTCTAATAATTTTAATATGGTGGCAGATAGATGATTGTCTTCTACAAAGCTGAAAAGCAGTTCTGCTTGGCTGTCTTTGAATGTCGGGAAATGCACCCAAAGCTGGTAGCACCTCAGTGGATGAATTGCCAGACGGACCGAGCAATGTCTCAAAATGTGAAAAGCGCAGAGACCTCGTTTCCTTCGGACGAATACCACATGCAGAAGAACTCATGTCATACAAGTATATCATAATCACTGACATTGAGTACTGAAGCCTGAATTGTGAAATCATGGCAAGTACTAGGGCATAGAGTTAGCATTGAAATGGCACATAGTCAAAGTACTGAAAACATGGCATGGCATACCCCTGCTAACATTGGCCAGCCATGAACAGTTTTATGAGGAGATGAAGAGGCTCACACTGGAGAGCTTCAACGATTTGCGCATCAACATCTCAGGGTGCCTTGCCTGCAGTTCCTCATTTGTTGCCATCCAGAAAGACAGCCATGAAGTGTCATCAAATTGTCATCCAACCCAGAAACAATGATCAAGAAAAGATCAAGATACATGTGTGATAAAATACGTGTATAGAGTATATTACAATCTGGATTGGTATACATATTGCTTTTTAAAGGGAGACATCCGGAGACCTTGGAAGATTTGGAGTTGTCAGGTGGATCGACGCTTCGAACATGGCCACGCATGAGCCACTCCGCGAAGTTGCCACGGAGCAAGGAAGCTTGCGACAATTCGCTGCGTCGACTTCCTTCATTTTGGATATTTTTCTTATTTTTTCTTCGTCTTTGCAATGTTTTTCCATATCCCACTGTCGCTGGCCTTCGTATCTCGGTTCTTTAGTATCTTTCTTTTCCGCTGCATGCTGGACTGTGCTGAAGTTTGTACCACCGCTTGCATCACTTGCCAGTTTGCTACCCAAAGATACACAGATAAAGCAGTGATGCAGTTGAATAAAGCAGTGCCGATTCAGGACAGCTCCGCAAAATCCTAGAAGATCTCCAGGTATTTTCCAAGGCAAGGATTCATGTTCTGTCTCTGAAATAAAGGTAAATTGAAATGATGATGCAATGTCAATGCATACATTATTTCTGCAGGTGAGTTGATGTTAGCCATGTGGTGCAAAACCAATGTGTAATGCATGGACTACAGTAGCCATGTAGGTTTTTGCCCTGGCCTTGTCCCCAACCAGTTGAGCCAGGTCAAATCACCAGTCGAACCTGTCGACGCCCAGTTTGGGAACCTGGTCGAAGCAGAAAGTTGGAGTTGCAAATTGTGTAAGCAAAATGCACAAAAATGCACAATGCTTCAAAGGAACACATCAATCAACCCTGTCACGATCCACCTCCGAGTGTCTGAATCAAGAAGTTGGATTCAAAACGTCACAACGCGGAAGGGTTTGTCAACAGTTTCTGATGTTGTTTGATTCGGACCTTTTCAAAGCTCAGTTTGAGATTGCATCAGTTTGAGTTTGCATATTACTCATTTCTTCTTTTGCCAGAAATGGCTAAAAGAGTCTAAAACAGTTTAAGACAATGTCCAACAGTATTCAACTGTATTCAACGGTGGCATCAAGGACGGAGCTCAAAGACATCAAAGAGCAACTTCAGGCCTTAGATGTGTCAGCGCTGTCAGCGCCTCAATGACTCGATGATTCTTGATGCGGCCTTTAACTTTAGATGCTTTTGCTGTCAATCTAAAGGTCATTTTCGTTCACTTTTTCATGTCTGATTCTCTTGACATCCTGAGGTCTGACTTGCTTTTGAAGGAGATGAAAAAAGAGCAAGAGCAGCACAGTCAAGCCATTGGTCAAGTGAAGTCCTCCATTGATATGTGTGCGGCTAAGTGGGCAAAGAGTGGCTAACATGGCAAGGCTGGATGAAAGACAGTGAAACACGAACGAGTCGAAGGTTGAAGAGAATTCCCTCAGGCCCATGAATTAAAGAGCAATTATATCTTGATATTTGATGAACCTTGGCGTAATTTGTGCCATGATCATAAAGATGCATTTCTCAAGGTTTGTGAATTTGTGGTTTGGCACAACGGCACGCATGCCAAATGCTTTATCTTAGGGGAACCCGCTTGTTCAGCTTATTCCATTTTGCCACTGAGAGCTACTAGCCCGGTGGTTTTTGTCCAAAGCCTCCGGTGAATACGGTGCAAGTCACTGTTTACTTCCGAGGCTGAAAAGCGGCATTGATTTGCTTGGGGAACCTAGATGGAGCGATGGAGCAGTTGCAGGGACAAAAGTCGAAGTTACACTGCTTGGTAAACTTTCTGCTGGCTGGTCAAGCAGCAAACGGCCACTGTGTAGGGGCTTCAAAAACTGTTGGCAAATGTTCGAGAACACAGAACTGAAATGCTTGGAAGTTCAGGTCAGGAGTCACCAGTGCATTGCAAGCATTGCGAGAAGACAATGCCACCTTGTCGTCATCTCAGCCCACAGCACCACATTGAAGTTCCCTCGAGCTCTGAAGTTTACATTCCAAGCTGTGGCAGCTTGATGCTGGCACCTGCAAGGCGTGAATTGCAACTGCGACACCAAAGCGACCAGTCCTGGACCCCAAGTCAAATGGGCTTGCATTCCACGATGAAGGAATTCGACAATGGTAAGATGTAAAAGACAACGAAACATCACAAACCATGATATGATAGTGCTATGATAATTAAATATGATTCATGATATGACTGATAGGACCAAATCTTGCATTGCACATCCAAAGTCCTCCCGTCCCGTTACTGCATGTTGAGATTCTGCTACGTGGGGCAAGGATTGCACAATACTAACGCCAAATGCAACAAGAGGAAATTCTCCGAAAGAGTCATCACATGCCGGGTCAGATGCCGGACTTTTTGCGTGAATCCCGAATTGGTGCAACTTGCTGTGCCACCATAGGTCATCAGCGCTGGCAAGTCTGGAGCAAGTAAGGCCGGATCCTGCCCTGGCTTTCCCACAGATGAACAATTAATATTAGATCTGGATACATTCAACATACTTTCAGTGTTTGGCTTGTATAGCTGCATAGCGCGCTGCATTGACACTATCAAGTCGGAGTTCTATCAACATCAATATCTGATGATTGTCATTGCAAACTCGACACATTTCTTTGTGGATTGTGTTGGTGCAAGTGCCTGAGCTTCAGGAAAGGTTTGGCCTCAATCATTCAAGAAGTGGAAATCAGTGCGGCATCCTACGTAGTAGTCATGGATTTTAAAGGAATAGAAACTGATGTCGGACTGATAGGTTTTGAATGGTTTTGGCGACTTGATCGTTTTGCACTGATCCCTTGTATAAAGCCACAAATAACACATCAGTGTGGACTGCTGCAAAAGGACTGGAGATGTTACCTGAAATTGCAATTGATAAATAATGCTAACGTCAAATTGTAGACTCGTGTTTGGAGCAAGTAACGAAGAGTCACAGGTCCTTTTCTGCCCAAGGCCGTGAGATGGTCGTGAAGCGAGCTGACGTCACTGCTTTGTCACAGACGCTGCAGAACGCCGCACCGACGGATTTGTCCCACCGACGGTATGTTCGACGTGGGTCATTTGCCAAGTTTACGTCGGGATGTTTTGTGTGCATTCGCCAGGCCTGGGAGTTGATGACACAAACCAAAGCGGCCATCAACAAGGTGCCATGATGTGTGATGTACAAATGATGCGCAATGATGTGGAGTGATGTAGATTGAAATGACAATGAATGACAACTTGATGCCTCGATGCTTTGAATGGAGATTGACATGAATGGACACCAACAAGCTTGCATGTTTCAACAAGAATCCGCCACAAAGCTGTTTAGTCTGAGAAACTGACAATTGGGTTTGGAAATCTTCTGGCAAACAGATCGGCCATCGTGAACGTAGTAATTAGGTAACATAAAACATGTTGGACGATTCTGGATTTGTGACGTTTTCAAGATGGCGCCAATGCCCCGAGCAACCTCAGCTGTGTCCAGCTTGCCATAGCTATGCCAAGGTAAGAAAAGGTGACATGCATTCAGTAAAGAGGGAAACACAAATTCAAATTTGTTCTCATACGTCATCTGGTATGAGGATTAGATAGGATTAGCAACATCAATTACTGTATATCTTGCAATATCGTTCAGGATATCTGGTGTTCACTAGGTCGACTTCAGCCCCATCCACGGTGATGTGCAACGAGTCGGATGACCTCAGATTCAAATCATATTCCATCCCTTATAAGTTAATTATTCAGGACCCCAACTGAGTACTCGAATTAATTTCCGCAAGTGTTTGCTTTCTGGGTTGTGGTTGGGTTGTCGGTGGGTCGGTGGGTCGGTGGGTCGGTGGGTGGGTCGGTCGGTCGGTCGGTCGGTAACTAATTGGACAGCCCGGAAATTAATTGGAGTGGGGACCCCCTTAAGGCAAGGAATACTTCAAATCTGCAATTTTCAGATTTCTTCGGATTTGAAAGAAACGAACAAAATAGACAGGAGGAGTTGAGTGAGTTGAGGAGTGTTCCATCAGTTCCAGATTTCACATGTTCCAACTTTTGAGGTCCTGGAGGAATTGCGGGAGACTCGTGCAGAAGTGCCCAAGGTTGTCAGGACTCTGGAGGCACCATGACACCCAAACGGATGGCAACGGTTTGTTTGGAACGTTTGTAGACTGGATGTTTTTCTGTGCTTGTTGTTTTGAAGTTTTCATTGAGCTGAATTGAGCGTGTACAATTTGTCCAAAGCATTGCCAGAGAGGTGGACTTCACTCCCATCATGCGAGCCCTTCAAGTGCCAGCCTGAGAGTTAGGGTTTTCTGTACTCACTTGGTTGCCAATTTCATCAGGATCCATATCGTAGACCATCACAGTTGATTGTTTGGTTGGTTGCAAAGAGACCGTTCCCTTCAATATTTTTCGTCATTCTTTGTTCTCTTTCGTCCTTCAAATGTTCTGGTTCTCTTTCCGGTAACTTTTGGAACATCTGAATTTTTGGAACAAAGCTGGTTTCGATTCACCGGAGGACAGGAAGCGAATAGACGAGGCTTGAAGAATTGTTTTTTGGGTCGAGATTCAAAGAGTGAAACGTTGCAGCATTGCATATTCAAAATCTTAAAGATTCTTAAAGATATTTCGCGACTCTTTTCAATCAAGAGGTGTTTATAGATTTTCCATTGGGAGCTTGAATCGATTGGGCGCAGAAAGACAAAGATTAGGAAAGATTAGGTAGAGACCCAAAGCAGCAACGAGTCTGCCATAGGCTTCAAAAGTCTTTTGGGCACGAAGAAGCATGAAGTATCCCTCAGAAAGCAGCAGAAAGCAGCAGCGTTTAGAATGCTGGTTGCTGCTGCCAACAAAGCAAATTGACGAATCATGCCAGGAGTTTGGTGAGAAACTTGTGGAGGAGGGCCCAGCAGACAGCACCATCTCCAAACCTGTGTTCAAATGGCTCATGGGACTCTGAACAACGAGCTCTTAAAAGTCTAAAAATGGTTTCACAGCATGTAGACTCGTAGAGATGAAATTTGCATGGGATTGGGAAACTCGAGCAGTCTTGTGGAGGAGATGCACCGCCTGCGCAGAGACTGTGACTTCACAAAGGTCACACAAAATTTGGAGCAGGCGCGGACGCCGACCACAGCGTATCCTTGCCGCAATGCCAAAATTTCTCCGCCTCTCCGACCAGGTTGAGCCGGCGTTGCGTGGGCTGCGTCAGGCCGTGCGTGAGAATCGTGTGAATTGCGAGGATTTGGTGCCACTCACAGAAGAGGCGCGGCAATCCTACCTGACCTCGGCATTCCCTACCACTCGTCCCAGCTATGTCCAAACATGTCCCAACTATCATATTTCCAGATTCTCCTTGGGCATAGGGTAGCCGCGTAGCCACAAGACCCTAGTGTCCAACCAAAGAATTGAGTTCTTGCATCTTAGCACTAGACTGCAAGACTGTTCTCAGTTGGAATTTGTCATCTTCGCAGATTCAGACCTCATCCAAGCATGGAGAACCTTTACGTTACAAAAAGATAAAGAATATGTATATATACATACATGTGACATGTGTGCAAAGATAAAAGATGCAGTTGTTGTAACATGATTCAGCATGCAGATGAGATGCTGAGTCCAGGTGCAACGGCTCCATAGCAACTTCAGTGAATTCAGACAGACCAGGCGCAGTTTTCCATAGTTTTCCACGGTGGGTGAGCTGGCCGCTGAATGTCTTTCGAATTCACAGGAATCCAATCGCACGCCTTCCGCAAGAGCACTTTTGTTTTCTTGCAGTCTCAGCTAGTCATCCTCAAAAGTTTGGACGTCGTCTCTGCAAGTGTTCCCATCAGAACGGAGAGGGGATTTAGTGCGGAATTTGCAAACACGGAGGTCTATAGAAGTGAATTTGAAACGAAGTGAATTGCTTCCGCATCGATTCCGCACGGACAGGGTGAAGGAGTTCTGTTTGCTGCAAGAAGAACTGGCAACGGCCGCGAGCTCAGCGCTTCGAGGCTTCGAGGCTTCGAGGTGGTTTCGGCCTTCAGTGCTGAGGTCAGGACCTTTGTCGCTCGTGAACCGAAGGAGGTCGATTTGTCTCCTCTCCAAGCCATCAAGGAAAGCAGAGAGTGCAGATTGGGAGATGCAAAAAATTGATTTTGATGCGATTTGTAACCGATTGGGAGTGGCACAGGAGTGTGTGAGGGATATTTCACCTCCAAGACGTTCTGTTTGCTTGCAAGATGCAGCATGTACAGGAGGGTCAAGAGCCACTGCAGGAAGGCCTCTTGCAGGTTGGCAAGGGAAGCGGTGTCAAAGAGACGTAGCTTTGAAGTTGGAACATGTCGCGGCACCTCATCTTGTTGAAACACGTTGAGCATTTGAAATACGGTACCGATCGGTACGGTATTTCATTTCAGGTGCAAGGTATTGGAGGAACTGATGATCAAAACACCATAGAACACTCAGCTTGATTCTTTCATTAACGTTTGCATGAATGCCATGTGCATGTTTGATTGTAAGTTGTGCAGAGATGTGATGTTGGGACGTCAGGTCATGCAGGAGATGAAAGGCTTGAAAGATATTGTCCATGGGTATCGGGCTCATGTATGAAACATTATGAAACCATTGATAGATGGAGAACGACTTCAAGTGATTTGTGTGATTTCCAATCTTGACATGATTGCAGAACTGGACTCTTGCATGGAGCTTTTGTGGGTGTTTGCCGAACTTATCATTTTTTGAATTCTTGGATGTTCTCAAAATGTTCATGTATCACGTGGTGTGCATTTCCATGCCAGCTCGATTCGTTTGGGCCAATCTCTACTGGATGTCAAAAAGATCTCAGTCATGGTGGGCCTGCCCCGGGCAAAATGAGGCAACAAGATGGGCTGCAGGTTCGAGGGAGTCTTTCTGGAAGGTCATGTCATTGTTTGGTGTACAGGGATGCATCTGAATACAAAATGCCGCCGGTTTTTCATTCTGGGCACGCTCAGGCTTTTGGATCATGTATCTCTCTCTCTCTCTCTCTCTTTCACTCGATCATATTATAAGACTAAGACAGCGACGTCAATAGTAAATCAAAAAGAAGTGATTGGGATTCGTGCGGACACATCGATGATATCATTGAAGTCAAATTTTAAAGTAACGAGGTCTAGTCATCTATTCATTCGGTTTCCCAGGACAAGGTCAGAGCGGAGGAGCTGCAGGGAGTTGTCCAGGATTTGCGCTTGGTCCGGAAGTCTCAGCGACATGCGAGGCAGGTTCCACTGTTCAAATCAGATTCAATGCATGTTCCAAATATGTATCTATAACATCAACTGATTTTTGCTATCTTGTATCTTTTGCTTATCTTGAGTGCTATCAAAAAAACCTACACAATCACATCTATTCATTGTAACTGAACCTGATGATTTGGATGCTCAGGTGACGACCAATTTGGTTGACTCCATTCGACATGAAATGATGAAGGCGTTGACTGTCAGTGACTCCACACTGCATTAATCCGAGAAGGTATAGCACTGCGGCACTACATAGCATGAATTTTTGAAAGGAGAGATGTGCATGTAATGTTGATAGACGAAATCAATCAACATCCTGCACCTGTTGATATGGGAAATATCCCATTGTTTACAGTGTTTTTCATCAAGTCAGATCTATGCTAAGTGGTGCAGGGGCTCTTCCATCAACAGTATAATTGTATATATTTGTACGTACTGGTATCGTACATTACAACCGTGTATATGTATACGATAATAATAATGATAATGATAATGATAATTATATTTATATGTATATGTATATATATGATATCTACTGTGATACTATATATGATGTAGTGCTGTATCATGTGCATTAGTTTGATTTCAGTAAGTGCATTCGATTGCATTCCCAGGCGTTAAGTAATTACAACACTAACACTAAGAGCAGAAAAACCAACAGCTGTCAGTAGCCTCGATGTGTGTTTTATGCGACGGAGGTGGACCTGTCCCCTTTGATGGGCGAGATCAAAGAAATTCGTGGGAAGGCCTTTGTCACACGACATTGGCTGAGCTAAAACAACCTTCCTAATTCCAAGTGAGAAATCGAGAAGCTTTGCATTCACCAAGCCCAGCAACTTGTACATTGTACCTGCATTTCTTGATGTATTTTGTCCATCCGGTGCTGTTTTTGTCGCTTCGACTTGGCACACTTTGTCTTGGTGCTTTTGCATGGTCTCCAGGTGGAAGTGTCGAGCTCCTTAAAGCTGGACACCTGGAGCAGGGCACATTTGGATCAAAAGATATGAAAAGATCAAGGAGCCGGGCTTCGAGATAGAGAAAGTAAGAAAACGTGTTTGCCGTGCGCCCCATGGGTTTTCGTTTCAAACCCAGGCGACAGAATGAGAACATGACCAAGAGTGACTTTGCCACAGCGCTGGAGGAGTTTGACGAAAGCAGATCTGCTGAGACTCGAAGACTTGAATTGCTTTCGAGCCTTGAAATACAATCATGAAGTCATATCCATTCGTATCCCGCAGACCGATACCTATGTATACCTGATAAACATGACAAACCACTAATGATTTCAATAGACACTATCTCTTCAACATGCACTGTTGGTGGTGACTGGTTCTTCCTTTGCACTTTCCCTTTTCACTGCAATGGCAAAGGTTCTAGCGATTCTAGCATTCTACCGCACTTTCCAGCTGACCGTGACCCTTGCCTTTGCAGGAGTTGCGGGGCCACTTCTCCTTGCTGTTGACATCCTTCCGTGAGGCTTGCCTTTGCTGTCATTTGCCATAGATTTTCTTTGATTAATACGTTGGTATCAATCGTAAGTTACTTCAGCCATATGAATGTAGAGTTCAAATCATCTCATACTGTCATACTACTGGACTACAGATGCATCATCAACATGATTCCTCCGTGTCATGCTTCTTGCAAGAAACATGCTTGGTCACATGAGTCATCGGAGTGATTGCATTCACACTTACACTTTTTGATTGCTGGGCCTCGAGCCTTAGCCTAGATAGCCTAGGTTCAAACGAATTGAGAAACGGATGGAGAAACGGATTAAGAAATGTATCCTATACCGACAGTACTGGACTGGCTGTTTGCAGGTTTGTGACCATCTCTGGTGTTCGATGCTCAATGGAACGAGTGGAAAGATGTAAAAGGAATTGAGAAATATTAGAGGAATCATTGAGGACTTGTCCGAAGCTGCCGCATTGTTTGTCACTTCGATTGGTCATGGAGCTGGACACTAGAAGGAGCCTCACAAAGATCATTTCGAAGTGCATCGCCTGTATTGCTGTCTGCATTTAAAAGAAGAAAGGTTCTTTGCCTGTACAAGTATAAGCATGTTAAGGAATGCAAGATGGAACTGACAGAACCCCTTGGTGCAAGCAAGTTCCAATCTACTTGCCAAGTGCAAAATTGTTCATCATAATGAGGTCTCAGCAAACGCTGTCAACACTCTGCTGCCTTCAGCCCCAGTACATCAAAGCACCACAGCGCTGAAGCTGACTGATTTGCTAAGCATGAACCAAAACATTGTGCCAGGATGCATTCTATATTTGATGTTATGATATTATCATACATATCATATTATATATAATCCGTATGTATATATATATATATATATTATGTAATCCACAAATCAAACAACAAGGAAATAGCAAAACATGTACTTGTATCACTTGTGAGATGACATGCTCAAAAAAAGTGTCCCAAATTTCAAGGCATTTCATTCTTTCTACATCTTTTTTCTCTCGGACTGAAAGCGGACCGAGGCAAAACCTCCTGGATCAACGGCAACGGGAGAACGAAAACACCGCCGAGGCCGGGCAGGTGGTCAGCCACGGAACGGTGTCCATAGTCATACAGTAACACCATGTAACACCTTTTTAGCCTCAGAAATATCGATACAAATACTTGGATAGTGCTAGAAAGGGCATACCAATCTGTCTATACATCTGATTTTTACATATATATATATATATGTATATATGTATATATATACACTCACGTATGCAAATCATGTATATATATACATATATTTGCATATATCATATCTCGCATGTATATATACATAAGATAATATTATGTACTATGTTTCTTGATCTGCTTCAGAATTTGATGAAGTTTGATATGCTTGATCATCCTTTCAGGACCTCGACTTCCTACGGCGCAAGTTGCGAGATACCCAGTCAGTCATCGGCCAGGCGGGAAAACCGAGATCAGATCTGCTGATTGGATACGCTTTGATGCTGGAGCTTTCAGATTCAAAGCTGAAAGATTTATGCATGTTATACGCAGATCCATACTTGTAGGTGGGGAGCCGCCATGATGAGCTGCGAGGAAGAGTCGGAGTAGCAACTGGAAGGCCTGCTTTGGCCCATGGACATGCTACGAATTTCATCCAAGTTCATGGTCTGTCTTGCCTGGTTTGGGAAACATTTAAATTTTTGGGGGATCAGATTGTCGACATTTTGACATGCGATATCAAATTCGTCTTCAAGAGTGAGTGCAAGAGTAAGACTGCAATCACCAGCAAAAGCCAATATTTGCCATAGGTTTCAGCCCAAAGGAAATATAAGGATTCTGCATGACTTGACTCCATCTTTGTATTGTCGCTATTGCACTCGGACAAGACAGCGTCATGCTGAGTGCCCAAACAGGCTCAGAATTGAGGTCAGAATTCAAACGTTCCGGGGACACATCATCCAACTTCAAATACGCACAGAGTATGTGTGTCCTTGAGACTGCTTACGGACGCTTCATCATTCGCTTCATTCCAAGGTCTTTGGATCATCCACACCGTTTGACTGTTCGACCCGTCATAGGAATTCATTTGGATGTCCATCTCCAGGCCACCAGTGCATCCAGTTGAAATGTCGCAGGCGGGGTCGTTTGCTACAAGTTTCTGTCAAAAGATATCGAAAGAAGATCTTGTTAGGAATTGATATGCGATTCAAGCTTCTCTTCAGGAACCTTCCTATGACCTGTGACAGATCAATTTTGGGGTGTTACATAGAGCTACTGTTTCCATTCCTGCGGGGTGAAAGGATTTGTCAATGACAAAGCAGACGTGAGAACAGGTTCCCAAAAGCTTTCAGCTCCAATAATTAATTAAGTCTCTTCCAGATACGTCAAGTTCCACACTGGAGGTGCGTGAGCCAGTGGCTCGAAGTGAGCCACGGGCCACACCTTGTGAGCCCATCACTCAGGCCAGCGGGGATAAGGGGGACCCGAACATGGAACAAAGATGAACAAAGAACAGCATTGCCTAAGAGATTCCATATGTTTTTGCATTTTGAAGGCCATCTCTTCTCTGCAGCACAAAGTTTTGCTCTTCCCCGTAAAGCAGTGCAACACATGAGACTCACACATTTGAGATTGTAAAGAACCCTCGCAGCTTCCGTTTATGACCAAAGCGTCCCTCGTTGCAAAAAAGACGTCCAATCCATGGTAAAACGATAAGGAAGAAAAAACAGGATAACGTCCACAGAGTATGAGAAACTTATACATCATATTACATATTAAAAAATAGTAATGTATATATTATATGTACTTATATGCGTATAGTCTACATATACATATATATATATATACATATTTACATAATATATACGTCTTATACAGTCAGCAGTTGGAGAGCTTCCACTTGCTGCCTGCCCCGCCTTGTCGTCCTTTTCTTGTCACACTGCATCGAAGCTTCAACATACAGAAAAACGTAGGAAAAACGAAACCCAAAACGATGACAGAACGATAACCGAAACGATAAGGTTTTAGACAAAAAAAGTCCTCTTCTCCAAGACCTGCCCTCGGCACCCGTGAGCCATGAAGCTGCCGCTGCCGCTGCCTCCTACTGCACCGCTGTCTCCTCCTGCTCTGCTGCCTCCTTCCCCTGCTGATAATGTTGCTTGCTTGTGCCTGCTCCCCCTGCCACCTGCTGCCGTCTCGCAATCAGCGCTGGTAGCACTTCAGTTGGGTAGTGATGTTATGCAAAATATTGTTTACAATACTAAATCTATTATATTTGTTACTGTAATCACAGTCCCCTGTAAAACGATAAGGAAGAAAAGAAACGATAACAAAAAACAGGTATTGCAAAAGGAGATAGGTTTTTTTTTACAACCTCATTTGAAAAGCATTAAAATGAGGTAGAGTCATCTAGACGTTGAACAGACCAAGATATTCCCGAAAGTTTATCCAAGAATGAGCTCCCACTGGGATTTCCCCACGACAGGTGCGTGAGCCAGTGGCTCGAAGTGAGCCACGGGCCACACCTTGTGAGCCCATCACTCAGGCCAACGGGGATAAGGGGGAACCGAACAGCATTGCCTAAGAGATTCGATATGGTTGTGCATTTTGAAGGCCATCTCTTCGCTGCAAGCAGACAGATCTACACCTCCTTAGTTTATTTCATTTTCACAATCTCCAGAATCTTGACTTGCATTTCGGAGCTGGCTTAGAACCCGTGGATGTCCTTTCTCACCTGCTTGGACTTGCTTTCAAAGCGAAAGTCGGGCAGGACAACATGAGACTTCCAATGTATTCCATTCACACTTGTCATTGCGCAAAGAATATTTTTCTCAATCTACAATTTGGTTGTGGCCGGGAGCCACCCTTCTTTTCGGCACAAAGTTTTGCTCTTCACCGAAAAGCAGTGCAACACATGAGACTCACAAGACATTTGAAAAGCATTAAAATGAGGTAGAGTCATCAAGACGTCGAACAGACACCCAAGAATGAGCTCCCACTGGGATTTCCCCACGACAGGTGCGTGAGCCAGTGGCTCGAATGGAGCCACGGCCCACGCCATTTGAGCCAGTCACGTCCAGCATCTCAAGGGTGATTGGTGCATTTGTAATCACTGGTTTGAAGAGAATGAACACCATATATTCATCATTATTCATCCATATCAAAACATAAACGTTTAAACATGTTTAAACAACCACTCAGTATCATTCAAAAAGTTCACATTTGTGTTTCTGCAACTGCAACGTGAGAGCTGATCGCTCAAGAATTGACCAAGGCAGTCCGTCGTTTCTGAGCCCAATCCGCAGGAGAGGTGCATGAGCCAGTGACATCAAGACTTTGTTTGGCTTTAAGTAAAATTGTTCATATAACATGCAGTTCAAAGTATGTGGCAAGCATGAAAAACTGACAGACATTCACAGGGCATGCTAGAGAACTCACCAGTGGCTTGGCAGTTCGGGCAAAAACTGTCCGTGCAAACCATGAATCTGCTAAGCGCTGAAACTGAGCGAAGAAAGTGCGAAAAGTCTCCGTGTTTGGTTGCCAAGCGGATTTTTGAATGGCTTTGAAGATTTTGAAGTCTTTTGGTTTTGGTTTTGGGACACTTTTGGGAACCACCGGACAGCTGATGCCATCCTGCCTTCCGCCACCAAGGGTCTGCAATGGCTCAAGATTTTCCATGGCAGCCAAGCCTACATTACTAGTGTTTGATCAAGGTTCTTGACAGCTGCTCTTGCAGTACTTAGCATACCCAGAATCAAGCGCAAACCCACATTGCAACCACCCGAAAACTAAGTTCAACGTCGCCCGCAAGTAAAAGGCAAAGCTCTTCTTTTGCAGTTCTGCTGCAGCAATTCATACCCAGAAAGCCATGAAAGCGGAGCAGATCTTCCTACAATGGTGAATATTGTTCATGACATCGTTTCAATACATAGGACAAATTCAAGGCAAACATGGCAGAAAGAGATATTACGAGAAATCGAACTCGATCATGGGAACTCATTTGCCCCAAAGCCGATTGTATCCACTTGCCACTTGTCATCAATTTTCCATTCGACACGCATTTCAAATAGCGATGGATTTGGAGTTCCCTGCGGACTGGGACGATGAAGGCGTCCTCGGCGAAGCCGGCGTCTATGACACCCAGGACGAGGCACTGCGCCCAGACAAGGAAATGCAGAGACCCAGAACTGCGTAAGAAACAGAAACATGGAAACTCATGATGAAATCATAAAAACATCATAAAAGCATGGTGAAGATGTTTTGAAGTTGATAGGCAGCTGATCAATTCTTCAGACAACACGCATCAAAGATGTTTTTGTGAGACGTTTGAGAAAGGAAACACGTTTAAAAGGCAGGATGAGCATGTCAGAGTTGACACAATCTGACACATTCAAGCTGCATTCAGGCTGCAGAAGATAACAATGATGAAATACAGTATGAAGACTACGAAGACTTTGAAGACAATGAAGAACCGGTGGATGACGGCATAACGTACGAAGACGAAGACTATGACGAGCCGGTGGAGCCTGCAGAGCTTGAAGGATGGGACCATGAGGAGCCCCGGAGCCGTGAGCAGCTCTGACTGTGTCGGTTTACTCAGTCCACCTTCGATTCCATCACTCATAGACAGGCAAACCGCAAACCGCAAACCTCTTTCGTTCAGAGATGTGCTTGCTTCCAAATTGTGAAGATGCAACTAGTTTTCGCCTTCATTCTCAGATAGTCGCCGGCACTGTAACTCCACTATAGCTAAACTTGACAATCAAACGCCGTAGAAGATCACGATGTTCTTTGAACACTGTTTGAATATTCGATGAACTGATATTCGGTGATCTTGGCATGATTCACATGATATTGGCATGATATTTGCGTGATATTGGCATGTTTGAAATGGGGAAATGCACTGACACACAATTCCTTCCAGGAGGTGCATCAGGATCAGGATCCGGATCCAGATCAAGTGCTCGATGAAGAATTTGAGGAAGTGGCCGAAGAGATGGAGGAATCTGTTGAACTCTGAACTTTGAATTTCATCTTGTGAGTTCCTATTAAGCTGAGGGGAAAGTAACCAGTACCTATATGACGTACATGATATATCATCCTTGTATATATATATATACATCAAAACATGCTTATTATGAGAGCTGCTTGTCCCGCAACGAAGCAATGAGCAGGGATGAAAACAGAATGGACGGACGGATGGATGGATACAAATATTTTGCAGCAGGTCTTGCGCAAAAAGGTCTTCGCATGCCTTCGCTTTGTTGAAACTTGCCACAAGGAAATCCAGGAAGTCCTCCCATCACACTGTGAACAAACTGTGGATTTTCGGATCAGTTTGCTTCCCTTTCAGGACGTGGAGCAAGGAGACCAAGTTGAAGAGGTGCGTAACAAGTGGTTTTGGCGACGTGAACATTGAGATGAACTCATGCAACTATAGATGCTATGTAAGGGCTAGAAACACAGCAGATACCAGGCATGTTGGATGTTAGGTGTGGGTGTGGTCATTCATGACCATTCATAGCTTTGGCACCAACTCCTCTTAATCAATTTCCTCCTAATCAATGGAGACTGTGAGTATCAATAGATTGAATAGATATCAAGCACGATGTATGATGATGTATGCGCAGACCTGCATAGACTGAGATGAACATGGACAAAGACGAGCATAGATGAACTCTGTGAAGGTCCGCTTTCGTTGGATCTTTCATTGTGAAAAGAAGTTGAGAGGTCACGGACACAGCCGAGCAAGACTACGACTCGAAGAATCAGAAAGAGTGGGAGAACAACGACCAAAATAAAAGAACTTCGCCCCTCAGCTGTCAATGACGGTTGCTTCATAGTTACTCCAGTGGTTCTCAGTCATTCTTGACCTTGTGGAAGAGCCATCCTTTTGAGTAGGAGGGGGTTCTTCGAGCTGCTTGTTTTTTTTTTCACTTCTTGTTATCCTCCTGAGTCTCTAAATTGCTCGATATTGTTGGCTAAATCAAAGCGTTCCTTCTAGTGCACACTCCTTCTGACAGAGATGATGCATAATATCTGTTGGATTGGTACCACGTGCCTCCATTCGGATCAATATCTCTCAATGGAAGAACCTTATGCGCTCTTGCAGTGAACCAAAAGCAAGATTCTAAGATGCCGATAGTCTTTGTACTGCGGTGATCAGTTTCGATCAGTGGACCTCTTGTCATTGTAAAGCTGTTGCATAGGCTAGTGCAGCACCCTTGAGCAGCAAACGAAGGATCACAAGTGAAATAAAGACATTCTTTGCCCTGTGAAGGACTCAACCGAAAGATATCGATAGCATATAAAGATTTTAGCTCATAATCATGCAGCATCACGCGCGAAAAGTAAGTCAAACTTTGGAGGATTCAAAAACAGGAGACGTGCCAACAGCATCCAAATAACAAAGATGAAAAAACTATAGTCATAGGCCATACTGGCCATACTGGCCATACTGGACATATGGAGAGAATCTGAGGCGACAAAAAAGACGGAAGAAGGTAAATGGGAAGACACAGCGAGGTGGTCGAAAAGTTCAGGAGAAAAAATGGCGTTTGTGGCAAGCTGAACGAGACAAGCGAAAAGAGGAGAAGAACCAGCGCAACCAGCAGCACAAATGGCGCAGGGAAAACAGGGAAAAGTGGAAGGCCTGGTCCTACCATCATAGAAGTGCATGTGGTGATGTTTTATCTCGTATTTTGTACAGCCTCTTTACTTGAATCCTTTGGCCTGCCGGATTGTTCACTCCTTTTCTCTTGTGACAAATTTGAGTATGGCCAGAGCTGTGTGGCCAAGACAGTTTCTCTTTACAGGGTTGCAGCCTTTGTTTAATGGCGTGCAGCAAGAGGATGGAACAGGCAAAACCAGGCACAAGGCGCATAGGAGAAGCACTTCCCATAGAGTTATTTCATGATTTCATACGTAATACCACTGGCAACATGACAGGATGACTATGGCAAAGTGCGGGGCCACAGATGGAGGGCATTCTGTGGAGGGCCCGCTGCTTTTCTTTTTCATGTGTGCGCAGCACACCTAAAAAAAACTCTTAATCCTCTAGCTATGTATATTTAAAAGCCTGCCGCGAATCTGCTGCAAACCTACGTAGCGATGCCTTTTAGTTTAGCTGCAATTAGGTCGGGGCCTGCCACAACAAAAGATGGACATCAAAATAATCAGATGTTTGGCTGTCCTCAATTTTCTTACCTGTAACCTCAATAATTATGTAACTAGTAACTTTTTGGAAAGAACACCACATACCTTGTACATCTGAGAAGTTGATGAAGGAGACTCTTTATGTGAGGCGCTCTTTTGTCTTGAAAGTGGCTCCAAACTATGGAAAGCGATATGGTGAACTACCAAAAGCGATACCTTGAAATACAATTCGTTCATTTATATGTTTGCGTTGATTGTGAAATTGTTCCTTTGTTTCCAAGGTCTCGCCAGTCCTAAAGCGATACCCGTAGCGATACGTTAGCGACACCCTTCTGGTTGTTGAAAGCTCACAAATCCATCCTGTCCCCACATTGCTTCCCTCTTGTAGTGTTCCAGCTGTGGACGCGTAAGAAAAGATCTCGTGATGTCCGCCACACATGACCTGCCTGAGCAAGAACCCATCATAATATTAACCCGCAATCATGAACACAGGCAATTGCAATGCAATAGATACATATTTCTGACTTATGTATTACCAATCATACGCACATGCCCCAAACTCTGTAAAGCGATATAGCGAACTACTTGTACAAAAAACGATGCACATATTGAGTTTTGCCCGACCTATAGACATTTTATACAGAAAAGGAATGGACGAATGGATCAAGCAGAGAATCTCCAGTTAGGGAACTTTTAGTTTAGACATCACAATGCAAAGTTGAGACTTCAGCAATGTGACTGTGCAAGTCTTGTTTGATTCGATGTAATCAGTTTGGTGTCGCTGAATGCTTCTACTCTCAGGCTCAGGATTACAAAGATTACAAGGGCTACAAGGAGTACAAGGAGTACAAGGATTACAAAGACTACAAGGCGCGAAAGGAGATCGCACTTTCTTATTAGCAGGGGGGGAAGCGCTTGTAAGTGGACGCACAGAAGACCAAGAGTTTGAACATGAAATACCGAGGGCACAGAACCTTTGTAGCTAACAGCTTACGCTCAAGTCCCTGGTCCGAGCCTTCAATGTGTCTTTCATCCGTGATTCTGCACTATATATTTTTCGCAGGTGGAAGGCTGAAATCAACCGATCGATTCAAACATCCTTCCTCCAGGAGCCCTACAGAAGGTCAAAACGACAAGACGAATGGTCTGAAGAATCTGACAAATGGAGCCGGTGGAAGAACTGGGTTTCTTGCTCCAACTTGTGGGTTCGCCTTGGGTAGTTTCACGAGTGAAATGCTGAGCCTGATTTGGATAGTAATGCATGTTGACGTTCTTGGCTGAAGACATAGGCCACTAGTCACCAGGACAAAAGATGTGCTTGTTGAGAACTCCCCTTCCAGCCTAGACTTCTGCTGCCATGTGTGTGGCAATACCGCAATACGTCGGCAATACCCATGCAATACCATCAGACCCTTCCAGTCCTCTACCTACATTCGATTCAAAGAATTTAAGCACTCTTTGAAGTGCAAGTAAAGACCGTCGAACGTCCTCTACCGTACACATAGAACCGGCATGGAAACTCTGAGCCTCAGACTTATCTCCAAGATAATTGGGGCATTCTCTTCACCTTTGGAATATTTTGAGAATTTGGACAGAGCACTGACAGAGCTGACATTTGAGCCATGAAATTGTGTAAAAACCAACATTTCCGAATTTCCAAGTTCCATGGCTCGAGACTGTGTCCATTCGAATGAATCCGTACCTGCTTTGCAATGATGGCTAATGATGGTCATGTTCATATTGTATGAGAATCATATGCATAGTCTGCATGATCATAATGGATATCTTGTCAGTTTATTATGTGTAGAACTGTTTTAGAATGTTTTAGAATGTTCATAATATATGTATACATATTCTTTTCCCCACACTGGATCCCTCATTGAAATCCTTGCGCCGAGGAAGAAAAAACTCCAGAAGTCTCTGAGCCAAAGCCATCAGAGCCGGATACCCAAACATCTCAAGGGTCGAAGGCAAGGAATTGGGGAATGCGAGGGACATGCCGAAAGTGCAACATCCATTCGCCTTCAGAACAAGTAATGCAACGATACACTTTCATGCTAGTGCAGGTTTTTGTTTGTCACAGCTTCATTGGCTTCAAACCCTAAAAGGAAGACAGCAAGAGCTGACTGAAGCCGATAGAAGACCAGGTGGCCCAAGGAGAAGTTAGACCAGTATACCATTCCATCAGCATCATGAAGAATGTAGAAAGAAGCTTGCAATGTTTTACACGTTTGATTGTCATATATCCATCAATAGCCAACCAACCAACCAACCAACAACACCTGATCTCCTATACACCGCCTCCACCTGATCCTCTAGCTTTTCGAAAGTCGAGAAGACGGATTGACCTGAACAAGTACTGTCGACAATTCTTGCACTTCTCACGTTGTCGATACGAGGCGAACTGCAAGTACATCCATATCGCTTTTTGCAGACGGTATGTCACTGGGGGCTGCACAAAAATGGATTGCCCACTTCTGCATGTTGATATCTGTGATAATTGGAGACGGGGGGGAGAGAAATGCAAATTCTTGCCCAGCTGTAAATATCTGCATGCTGGGCCTCAGCGTCACCGGGATTCTACACTTGCTTTCCCATCGAGACCGAATTCCGACCTTTGTCTTGGCCGTCCAGTTTTTCATGGAGCCCAGCCACTTGTAACCCCATTGGCAATAGCTGACGCAGATGATGAAGATGGTGTTGAAACTCTGCTTCGATAAGACAGGGGCCATTCATTTACCCATATTGGGAGGATCAAACCATACAAATCCGTGCCAGTGTTGAGCGATTAGCCGTTCTTATTTTCATTGTTTCAGTTGTTAATACAATGGCTCCTATGACAGTTGTGCTTTCCTGTTATGAATGTCTTGCTGTATGCTCGCACATTCACAGTCGAGTCGAGTCCATTCAATTTTTAGGTTTGATCTTATTTCCTTTGATCTTCACCCTTCGTGTGGCGTGTTGACTTCAAGCGACATAAATAAGCCCACGAAATGATCGACGCACTCCTGACAGACATTTCAAACTACATGCATATGTAAATGAAACATTTCGAGATATGCGTACTTATTTCAATACATGCAAGTATTCATATATATATATAGATACTCATTCATTTACATTTACCAATTTACCGGTATCAGTTAAAAATGAATGCAGGCAAGTACCTGAGTCAACAAAAAGGATGTCCACTGGAGACATCCCAAGCATCAGTATGTAGCAGGACCATCCCTGGATATTTGAAGCCCGCATGCAGGGGGAAGACCACTTCAAGCAATTACAATGGTATTTGCATGTATTCGCTCAGGCATGTCAACACTTTGTATGCAAAGGGGTAAAGTATGTCTCCCGGCTGAGGAAGAGATCACAGAGGCCCCAGTGGAGTCACAGCTCACAGCTGGATTTGCCCAAGAATTTGGTTATCAGGAGCCTGAAATCAAGCTGTTGTGACTTGTTGTGTGTTGCTTTAATGTTCCAAAGCAATTGGGTCGAAAGCCCTTAAAGGCGGTTTTTGAAGACAAAAATAGCAATGGTTCAGTGCTTTTGATCATATGCTACGAAGATGTGCATTCTGTTTGACATCTCCTAAACAGGTTCTCTTTAAGATACCGTAGTACAAGGTATGTCATTGAATGATATTGACTGGAGGCCACATGGCTGCATTGCACGCATGCAGGACTGGGGGGACTCCGGAGTGGATTGTGACACTTCGGAGTCGCATGCCTCCGACCAAAGCTCGGGGGAGGATGAACCTTTGCCGCGGCCAGCGACGAGCAGGAAGAGACTAGCCAAGATTTCCAAGCCGGATGTGGTGAGCTCTGGTGAACGCAAGTATGTTCCGTGCTTAATTGAGAACTGCAGGAAAAGAAAGGGAAACGGAAACAGTTCAGAGATGTCCTGAGCTACCTTCAAGTATCATGATACGTCTTGTGATGCAGTATTCCTAAGTTGTCTGAGTTACTAGCATGCAACCGTTTGCCTTGATGAGGTTCCACCTGCTCCAGTTTTGAAGCGCCCTGCGTCCGAACGCAGTGGCATTCAGTCTGCTCCCTCCTCGGACTTGGATTATCCAGTTCGGTACAGCTGGCTGGTGACCTGCCAAAGATGTGGCAATGAAATCATGAAGGCAAGGCTTTTTCGGACATTTTGCGGCAAATTCAGAGTTCACCGAGATTTTATCATTTTGATTCTTCATCAACAAATCAACTGTCCTTGAAACTCCTGAAAACAAGCATTTCCAGTGAGCCCGAAGGGCCCGAACCGATCAAATCCCAGCAAACTTGGAGCTCAGCAGCTTTATCAACCTACATTCCTTCCCAGATACAACTTTTTTCGACCATTTTGATGTGGTTTGTTTGTGTTTTGTTGGCAGCAACTACAAATGCTGCGATGTTCGCTGCTTGACAATCGGTATTGTCCTCCCTCACAGGTCTTCAATCACCGCATCGTCAGCTGTGGAAAGTTCCGGTACCGAGCCTTACGGGGCTATTGGTTACCCAAGCTTCCCAAATCTGAGAACAAGGGCAACAAGGACAACCATGAACTTTTCGGACGAGGTGGACGAGGTGATCGTTCCAAAGGAAAGAGCTGTCAAGTGAGACTACCATCTCCAGGCAGGTGGGACGTGCGACGTGCAAAAGATCGCAAGAAAGAGCGAAGGAGCGGAACAAAATTCCTGCGTTTTTTCAAACTTGTTTTACTCGATTGGGTAGAGTGAGTATGTTGACTTGTTTCCACATGTAGCGCTTCTTGCCAGATGTGATATGTGAAATTTGAAGCTGTTGCAACCTGTGACATGCCCTGGAGGATCTTGAAAGGTAAGCTTGCAAAAGTTCAGTTCAAACATCACGACGAATCAGAGTGCAACCCGGAGAAGGAAGACATGAAGTTCGAAGCAAAGGTGCGTTTGCGGCGACTTGTGCATCTTCGGGGAGAGGACTGTGGACCTGTGCCTTGTCTTTAACATTTTCATTGCCCCGTAGCGGGATTATGATCTGCGTTCATCTATTCAAATGATGCGTTCCTACACCAACAGACGAACAAACAGCATCAATTTACTAAGATGTGTATTTCAAACACATAGAGATGCGTTGCACTACATTGTTTCTTTTTTTGATGCCGGTTTTGTGCAAATTTGGTGTCCAAGTGTCCCTGTGAAACAGCCTTCTATCGTAGATAGACTCAGAAAAAAAACAACGGCGCTGCGTTTCAGAGTCTCTCTCTCTCTCGCGTGTCTATCTTGTTGTCTCAACTCAAAGAGAAATAGGTTTTACTCTATATATGCTGTTCTAGCATGCCTTGTGAGTTTGTGTCTCTCAATGTATTTTTATGTTTACCTTCGCGACCGATCTTGTTGTTGTGACGACCCACTAGAGGGCGCTGACGCCGATGCTGACGAGAAGAAGATAGATGTAATAGACGAAGATGATCTTCCTTTGACAATATCTTGTTTGCCGTGTGCTCAAGAAAGTCCGTCCAAGGGACAAAAGCGAAAAACCCCAAAGCGAACAGCTCAAAGGCGCCAACGCCGTAAAACTGTTTGAGTGGCGTTTCGGATTCATTCAGAGCCACGTTCGCACATAGTTGTGACTTAGATGTGATTTTTAGATTTCTTTGTTCAATTGTTGATCACCGTTTCTCTCATCAATCACCAGTTTCAAAGATTGCTGAAACCTGATGGATTCCGAGCGCCAAAATCTTGGACAGATCCTGTGCAAGAGCACTGGCCAATTATTTCTTGCAATGCAGAACTGCAGATTTGCAAGTTGGGATTGCATCCAGGGATAAGTAAGGCAGTAGGCAGCACAACCAAACCTGTCACAGCCTTCCGCCCTGTTTGTATTGTCATTCTGGTCGGAAGTGCCCATGTGAGCGGGCAGCTAGGCCATTGATGGGGAGACAAAGACGTAGTGAGTGCTGAATTGACTTGTTGTGAATGGTTTGTTGTGATGTTTGTTGCACATGGGGCGTGCCACAGCAAAAAATACGATTTTTCAAACTTCATGATTGGAACGATTGGGAATGCCCTGCTTCAGGTCTTGATTTCTTGTCGTATAGTTCTTATGAACTTGCGAATCTTGCCAGGTGGACCAAGAGCTGACACAAACAGGTCGCGAAACCCAGACAACTTTTCTGATGTCGTCAAGGAAAAGGTGAGTACACGGAGCTTCGATATTTTATTTTTTGTTTTGTTTAGCAACGTGGTCATCACGTTTGCTCACTCGATGCAATGCAGGCACCGGTGATTTTTTCTTTCTGTTTTTGAAAGGGTTTCTGACATATTTTTTTTGTCAATTTCTGTTTCTTCCAAGTCATTTCTTAGTTACCCACAATTTTAGTTTCCAATGGATCTTTCATCCAACAGGTCTTGATCACCATTCCGCAGTATTTTGCTTGGATGTGGGGCCAGTGGTGCCAGGGACGTTTGGGTTCTTGCAACACGAACATGTTTGTCCTTGTTTGATTTCATTCCTCATTGCCGTGCAAAGATTTGATAGGCAAACACCAAACAAAAGGACATGGGATTCTGGTATCCTGGTATGACAAGGATCTTGATATGGTTGGGACTTCATTTTTTTAGTTGTTGTGAATCAAAATTATGCAGTTATTCATAATCTTTGCTTAGGGGAAAGAAAAATTGAGTATCCAATTGATGGAAAAAACACAAGCTTGACGGTGCATCATGAAGTTTAGATCAGGTACATACCCCAGTGATGTTGAATGACGAAGCAGCGAAACACCTGAGGTGGAACACGACGCAGTCCTCCTGACCTTCGGAAGGAGACCGTACGGGCTGCAGAAACAGGGGCTCTGTTCAGGAAGGTGCAGGATTTATGATATATATATAATTTAAATCAATTCAAATCATATATATATATACATATCATTCATCATCTGTAGAATATGATATATTTTTCACGTTCTATTTTGCTGCGCTGATTATCTGATTTAAAGGGACAATCCTGAACTCTTGAAGTTGAGAATGGCAGGTTTGGAATCATGATAGCTACATATATCTAGCAAGAATTTTGTCACCAGGCATATCCGTAGTGTTTCTATGGAACCCAGTCAATATCATTACGGTGACAGATATTGCATGTGGGGTGCCACCAGGTCACCAAACCTCCAATACTACTCCCCTTGTTTGGTTTTGACCCTTCTGCTACGCATAGTAGTACCTAAAGTGTACTCAACAGTTGATGTACTTCATTCATCTCTATAGATTGATGCAGTGTAGATCACTCTTGCTGTATCATTTCAAGAGTTGTAATAGGTATATCTCCTATGAATTCATTGGACCGGAGCTTTGTGTCAACTTGGCATTGCAGTGTCGTCCAAGGCCTTTTTCCATTCGGTCTGATGGGCTGCCATCACACACACACACACAATGGTCATTGCACTGTGACACTTTGAGCATCTTTGCCCTCCATGTGCATGCCAGAAACACATGGTCACTAGATCACTAGATATAGTTTGGTAAGTAGCTTACATATCATGTTGTTTACATGCAGAAAAGCCAGATCTTGTATTCACAATGGATCATGTTTTGAGCTGTCACGGGGACCAGCATCACCGCAACTCCACAGGATGGGCATCACCTTTGGGGTCCACCCGTACCAGCAGGGGTGGACCGCAGAAAGGAATGGCGGAGAGCTAGGGCAGAATCGAGATCAGCTGAATCAGCTGAGGCAAGTCCATTGATTGTCAATTCAATAAATGTTCATTCAATTGATTGTCATAATGTCATAATGTCATAATTGTCATCGATTGAGCAACCTCATTCTTGCTCCTGCCAGGGACCCCGACTTAGTGCAACTGACACATCCAAGGCCGCTGACACATCAAAGGCCCTGGAAATGATGGGAGTCATATTAAAGATGTTAGATCATGTCAATGTGTTTAGGTCCAGAAGGATGAAAGGTTTCAGAAAGAGTTTCAGCTGCTGCCTGTGATTAGCACACCCAACATGCCATGTTCAATTCGACTCACTCGATGATCGCACCTTTCCGATTTGGATCGTTTCCTTTTCACTCGTCCCAGCATGCCCTCAGACTTTCGCAACAGGTGATTCATCCCTGGCATGCTCAGGCGCCGAAACCAGTCGGACTTGTTTCGAGTGCCAAAGAGGAAAAACATAGAAACGCATCGAAAAATCAATCAGAGATGGATAATTGAAAACAACAGAATAAAAATGACATAAAATGACTTTTAAGAACTCAAAGTCACAAGTATCCTACTTCAGCATGCAGCCTATGCAGATTCATTCCATTCCATCGCAGCAACAGTTGGATGCTCGAGTTCTCGACATTTCTCGACCAGGAGGTACCTCCTCCGGAGCGGACGGAACGGCTCTGGCCGGCAGGGCTCGCATCATCGTTGCCAGCTGTGGCCAAAGGAGGATCCAAGAGAGGCACACCAGAGAGCAGCAAATTAGTACAAGATGAAGCACCACATTAATAGAATTTAATAGATGATAGGATGATAGGATAGAAAATGAATAGAATACATTAGGAATGGAGGCCGAATGAAGATTCAGGTGCTCCACACTTTGCAGCGTTCAATGGATTAAGAACTCCATTGAGCTATCATGTTGAGAAATGTTCCCTTGTTTCGAATTGGTGATGCTCAGTTGCTGGTTTTACATGGAGTTTTATCATTAATGTTTATCAATGTTTATCAGTTTTGAGGTTTGTGCAGTGTCATACTATCTACATACAAAGAGGTGAGAATTGGCCCTCTTGGGCTCTGCGACTCTCTTGCTCTGAATCACAAGGATTCCTTCAGAATTGTTTTGGGCAGAGATAAGAACCAAAGCGGAAAGAAGAAAAGAAGAAGATCTCTTGAACTCTCTTGCTCCGTTTCTTTTTTCCGATTCCTGTTTTCAGGACGTCTTCTGCCTCAGCCAGTGTTTGCCGGTAAAGGTGCTAAACCGGTGGGGAGCTGGCAGAGTTGGTATCAAAGCAGCGGCCGGGTCTTGAAGTGCATCTTAACATTCTCAGCCATGTTGAAAGGGAACCCTCAAAGCCAATTACAAGCCTGATGGTATTTCCAGCAAGCTTGGCATTCATTCAGGTCCAACAAATCCAGGCTAAGGTTATGTGAGATTAGCATAGATTAGTGACACGAGAACAAACCAGGTTTCAACAACCAACCCGGATTCAACAACTAAAGAGACGGATTCAACAACCATGGCTTCAGCAACCAAAAAAGCCGGATTCAACAAGAAAGGGCGGGGGGGTTGATAGCATACGGTTTCCACTTCCATTTTTGGTTGATGAATCCAACTTTTTGGTTGACGAACCTTGGTTGACGAATCCAGTTTTTTTAGTTGTCAAACCTTGGTTGTCGAAGCTTTGGTTGACGAATCCGCTGTCTTGGTTGACGAATCCGACCTTGACCTTTCGAAATCTGATAGTTGTACATGTTCTCAGATGTTTTTCCACATAGTGCAAGGTACATCGTGACACATTTGCATCACTAATTTGACGGCTTGCTTCTTAGATTCCCACATCCTAGCTTGACAGTACTAGTAACTTTACCCCACCGTGAACAGCCTCCAAGCTATCTCGACAGCACTTAGAGAATACATTCAAGGGGCTTGCACTTGTTTTGCGATTCGCTTTTTGTTAGTCTTAATCATCTCATATACACCAGGCGTTTCACCAGGCGTTCAACCTGCACGGCTGCCAGGCGAGGCATTTGATGCACCCGAACAAGTCTCAACACCATGCAATGCTTAATCCAGCCTTGGGAAGTTTTGAGAATCTCAAATCTCAAGGATCTACCAAATCTACATACAAAGATTAAATGCAAAACATTGAAGCTACCCGCAAGTTGCAGCTGGCACTCAAAGTGCTCTGGAAGGTCCAGTAAAACCCATGCCTGTCCGAGGGCTCCAAGGCAGTACAGATGCAACATGATGCAACCTTTGTTTTATTTCCTTGACGATGTATTGTCAAGAAGATTTCAAGTCAGAAGAGTTGTTGAGCATCAAACTGTCTCCTGCCCCTTAAAACCTTCACAGTGCTATACTTGGACACTGTGCTGTCCCCAATCATGCAGAACAGTTTTGCAGTGTATGTTGGAAAACGCATTTCAGGTGTTTGGTTTGTTGATAGGATGTGGACAGGGAAAGTGAAGATCACACATTGCAGTATTTTCCATGGTTGTCTTGTGCCAACTGACCGGACTGCTTTGGATGCTTTCCACAGACCACTCTTTGTTTTTTTGGGTGCAGAAGTGACTTTGCCATTGTTCACCTTGAACTTTCCTGAAATAGGCCAGCCTATGCAAGTGGCGCCGCCAGCGCCAGGCACTGATTGGTGATCATTGGATATGTTTGGCTTATGTTGGTGTTTGCTTCCTCTCTGCTAGCGTTGGTTCTTGCTGTAATTGAGATATTTTGCAATACATAGACTTTGGACTTCGTATAGATATTTTGCATGATATCCATGGGTGCCATGGGCCCAACAAGACGTATTCTTCGAACCGGAATGCTTTCTGGTTTCCTGTGTCAAATTTCCTTCCCGTCCAAGCTTGCATCTTTCAAGTCTCAAGCATAATATATTCACGAGCGCACGCAGGGCGCTGGGAGATGACAAATTGTGACACTCATCCATTGGAGAAGGAAACCTAATTCTCTACGATTCTCTACGATTCTCTCGCTCATGTTTCCATATGTTTCCTAGACTTGTAAAATCTCATAGAAATTTTAATTTGGAAGCACACTGCCAAGTCGTTTCTGCAGGCAACAAAGGCCCACAGATCCCACAGGGTACAGTGCGTGCAGCTAGCAAAGGCGCTCATGGGGTATGTCTGGATGCAATACATCGCTATACTGTGCTAGACGTCGCTATACCTTGTANATCTTTGGTCCTGTGACTTTTTGGATCCTTGTAGGGCCTCATAGATCTCATATCAATATATCAATATCATCCTGGCAATTCTTTGTGCCCTTTTGGGATGGTTAAGTGGCCTTTCAGAGGCTAAGTGACCTCCAAAAAGGGGATAAAAAGGTCACATTGAATCACCTGGATATGTTGTTCTTCTTTTCTGTTTTTTTTCTAGGACTTTGCAGCAGGATGTACTGTCTGTGTTTTTGTTGTGGTTTTTCATTGTTGTCAGATGTTGAAAAGCTGAAGGAAGATTTTGAATGTCATGTCGCGTTCAGCCAGGTAAAGGTTCTTCTGTTCCAGCGGGCCACCTCCACATGGCAGGCCTGAAAGTTTAGGTCGTCCTTCGAAATCTCTGTTCATTAATTCCTATCGCGTTGCAATGACCAGATAGGGACTCATTGCTTTGAGGTTCTCCAAAACGGCCGCGGGAGGAAACCACAGTTGCTGCAAGCAGTCCACAAGGTGCAACTTTTGTGTACTTCGGTGTCGTTGTTTTTTTTGCGCACGCACCAAAGTTGAAACGGAAACAGTGGCACTGTGACATTGTGGCATCATTCCATCCATGCCTGGCTGGTAATTAGTTGGCGTTCAAGCTGAGGATCCTAGCCAAGCAGACATGCAATTGTTTTTTGAAAACAATGCTTTGTTTTCCAAAAAATTCTCTTTGCTTCCATTCGGAGTGAGAACAACATCGCATTTCATTGATAACCAAATTGTATCTTGCGCTTTGCTGCCATGAAGCCATGGTCCATGGCGATTCCATCTTTGCGTGGCGTTGTGCTGAGAGAGCATGTTGTTGGAAAGGATGCTCTGGTCGCTCCTGCCTCCAGATACCCTCAACATTTCCAAGGCAGCAAACAACATGCTCACAGACTTCTTTGCGCTGTTGCCGGAAGTCTTTTCATTCATAGAAGAAATGGAGGAAAGCCACACAGAACATCCCTCAAATCTGCTCAAACCAAAGAGATTGTAATTCCAGAGCCTGTTTTGTCAGAACCATCCAGCCGTGCCGTTGTGTGGTTTCGTTCTGGAGATCTCCGAAGTAGAGATCATTGTGGATTGCAGGCTGCTGTAAAAGCACCAAATGGCCTTCTTTGTTGCTATATTTTTGAGGCACAAGAGCTAGCTCGATTGTCGGTTCGTCGCATGGCTTTGTTGAGGGCCGTAGTCGATGATTTGAAGTCACAGCTGGCAGAGCTTGGAGTCTGTCTCCATATTTTATTCAGTGAAGATGCCGCCAGGTCTCTATATGATTTCTGTTGTAAGATGAAAGTGACTGACATTTACGTTCATGAAGATCCACTGGACCTTCGTGTCGAAAGCCTCGAAAATCTCAGTGTTTTGTGTGCCGAGCATACCAAGCTCCGACTTCAGAGGTGGCGTGCACCGCTCCGTTTGGCCGTTGGCTCTTTGGGCCAATGTGCAACATATGACGATTACGTGTCTGCCGTGGAGGCACAGAAAATAAGTGAAATAAGTGAGCCTTGTGAACTTTTGGACTCACTGGTGGTCGACCCCATCGCGCCGCTCGAATCCCAATCTGAATGCGACGAATGGCAAAATGTAATTCCAACTTTGGAGGAGCTTCAAGAAAATCTTCGTGTCTCTTCGAACCGGGAGCAGTTCCTTTTTCGCCAAAAGCAAAAGTATGTTCGAGGCTTAGGTGCAGATACAGCGACTGAAAAGGAAGCGTTTCGTTTGCTCGACCTCTATGTCAGTGAAGGGGCTGAAGCCGTGGCCACAGATCTTTGGGGAGGTCCAGGAGATACTTTGCCTCGTTCCAAAGAAGAATGGGCATTCCGTCGCATTGCTATGGGACCAGATGGATATAAAGGCTTGAGACCAGGAGAAGTCTTCAGCAGAGCTTTATCTGAAGAGATGTTGTGGTTGGGTTGTATTTCTATGCGCACCGTTGCCAAAGAGCTGAAGAGAAATACTTCAGAAGACTGCCGGGCGGCACTAGAAGCCCTAGAGGCTAACGAGTGGCACCGACTCTTGGCCTTATTTGACTTGACTGCTCGGACTGAAAAAGTTTCCAAGGTCGCATACTTCAGATGGCGTGGGTATCTGTGCCGCTACATTAGACCAATTGAGGATCACAATTCGTTGCCACCTCTTGTAGCAGTTCACGGTTTTGCCGCCTCCTGTATGCAGTTTACCGGCTTGGCAAATGCTTTGCACCTCGGACGAAACCATCCCATGCCTGTCTACGCTTTGGATTTGATTGGGTTTGGACATGCAGAAAAGCCTCCTTTGTCTATCACTCAATATGTCTGGGAGCAATGTGTGAAGGATTTTCTGCTCGGCATAGTGGGAAGGCCAGCAGTGTTGATGGGAAACTCCATTGGAGGCTACATGGTCCAATCAGCTGCAGCATTTCTTGGGCCTCAACTTTGTTTGGGAATCGTCCTCCTCAACTCAGCTGGCCCATTGTTTAGTATGGAGGAATATGAGCAGCTTCTGGAAAGTGGCGGCGGGACTGTTCTAGAGCGGATGAGAAGAGGATTTGGGGAAGAAGCTCAATTGCCAAAGTATGCTCCACCACCCCAGTGGTTGGTTGATTTCGGAGCATGGTTATTATTGTCTGGCCTGCAACCACGCATCGAGGGCATTCTGAAAAGCCTTTATCCCAGCAATCCAAACAGCGTTGGGGACTTAGCTGTCGAGATCTTGCGAGATTCCAAGGATCCTTTCGCCAGCAACGTCATTGGATGCTTCTCACGTCTCGGGCCCAACCGCCCAACTAATGAACTTCTGAAGGAATATGCAAACTTTGGAGATGGAACTGGGGGCCGCCTTCTCATTTGTCAAGGGATGGCTGACTTGCTCGGTGGAGGACCTGGAAATCAACCCAAGCGCCTTCAAAGCTTTGTCTCCGCCGTGCCTGAGTTGCAAGCTTCTGGAGTGCCCATTGAAGGCTGTGGTCATTGTCCTCATGATGAAGCTCCAAAAAAAGTTGCAGATGCTGTGCTCAAATGGCTAGAAGAAGATAAAGAAATCATAGCAGAATGACAGAGAAGTCATTGAGGTCAACGTGGAGAGTGGATGCTTTTTTTCAGTGAAAATGGCCGATTCTGCAAAAAGGAATTTCGACCAACCTGTATAGCGCGAGATAATGTAATCTTTACTTATTTGATTTTTTGATTTCGTTTGCTTTTATTTGGACTATTTGAATCTATTTGAGGCATTTCTTAATAGAAATCTTGGACGTGGGATGCAAGATGTGGCGCTGAAGGGGTTGACAGCACGTTGCGACAGCGACAGCCAGGTGCCAAGCGCTTCAAAGCCGAGCCATCGCATCCAGTTCTGCCAGCTCCAGCTGCTCAGGTTGGAGATGGGTATGAATCGTTCTGAATGCTGTATCATTGACGTATTGTATGCGATATTATGCAATAATCAATTTATGTACCAGGACCATTATATGACATCATTAATGTGAAACATAGAGCAAGATGAAATGCCATGAAACGATATGAGATAGATCTTGACATAGCAATCGTTCTGATGCTCATTTGCAACTATTACCGAGCAACTCGATAAACCCCCAACATGTATGCAATAGGTATGCACTAGCCTTGTAGAAAATGTCGCTTGCATATCTTGCAGGACTCAAGCAGGTGTTTTTATTTTTTTTTGCATATCGGCTACAACCATTGTGGCGTTTTTCCAGGCTTGGCTCGAAGAGGTGGCGACAACAGCTCTGTCTCAGGCCTCTCGTCCAATGGTCCAACACTCAGACATCACTGTCTTTCTTCAAGTGAAGTTTTTTCAGACGATACAGGTGGTAACTGGTATGTCGATGTATTTGGAGCAGTTTTCCGAAGTTTTTCATAGCCTCAAAAAACGGCCCCAATGTTGGTGATCAGATGAAAGAAAAACTTCGAGCTTGTGAACAGTGTGCTTGAGACATGGAAAAAACACAAGGGCTACGGGGTTGTCGAGCGGCCATTGGGGCTTTCCAATTGAACGTTTTGATCTTGGTCCTTTGTAGATTTTGTTTTTCCATTGATTCCGGACGGAAGCTCTATTTTAGACCCAGTTTTAGACCCATAAGTCTAAATTGACTGTTTGACCAGGAATCGGCGCCAGTACCGAAGCAGACAAAAACCGCGACGATGAAGGTGCTGTATGTTTTGGATGTGCAACAACTGCATACCTTCGATGAACTGTCAATAAGTTTTGCTGTGTCACGTGCAATCATACAAGTCCACATGTTCTTGGCAGAAGGCTTAATTATCCAAGATGTGAAGCCGATCAACTCAGTTTGTCTTGGAAATCCGTGGAATCATTCAGCCATTTGACCTGTAGTGCTCCTTTGGCCTTTTGGACTTGTTGGAAGCTTTGCGCTGTCTGCAGTTAAAGACGCAACCTTCGGTGGCTGAGAAGCTTGATCAGTTGAAAGCCGTTGGGATCAAGGTTGGTGCAGGGTCGAGTTGTACGATTTGTATACTTTTTCTGAGCAAGATCGATCGGATTTTGATGGATTTTGTATTATGTATTTATGAAAGTGCCAAACATTCTAAAAGTATAGGTTCTGTCCAGTTTCAGCTCTATGTGCTGATATGTGCATGATATGTGCTGCAATTTTGGTGAAGCCTTGCAAGAGTAGACTGAGTAGCCTGTATCCTGATTACCTGGAGTTCACGGTGAGCCTGAGCCTTTCCCCACGCTTTCAACCTTCCACGCGCAGTTGACATCGCCGGCACTGCGGGAAGTGGCAGCCGCTACTACCAAGGTTGCTTGTGTGGTGCTGCAGGCGAAGCATAGTCACAGCCAAGCATAGTATGAATGGTGAACCAGGAATTTTGCTTGCATTGTGTGTGTGTATTTGCATTGTGTGTCACAGTGTTAGTTGAACATCTGCAGCAAGGAATGGACAGTGACATAGAGGCTAAGACACAGATCGTGAAGCATAGACATGTAGATGCGGAAATGACAATCCACTTATCAGGCAAAACTTCAGAGGTTGGTAATCTTGGATGGATTTTAGCAGCATGAGAGAATTCTGAACTTGGATCCCCTTTGATTCCACTACGTCACTACGCAACTGTGTGTTTTTGTGTGGCATGTGCTTCAATCAGAGTTAGACCGCTCCCAGGCATTGATGAGCAAACGTAAGTCCAGGCCTGATGAGGTGCAGCTTTCCAGGATGATCGCCGAAGATGGGCCACAGACATCGACAGTTTTTCGACAAATATCCAGAGACTTTTGAGTGTTTATGATGTTTATGGATTGTGGCACAAGGTTGTCATTTAGTGAAAGGTCCTGATATCACTAACCTCATCGCATACCCTACATTCCTAGATCAGTGGGGTCTAGATCAGTCGGGTTGCCAAAACGCAAAGATCATGTTTTTCATTTTATGTCATTTTAATTTTGAATCACTTTGAATCATGCATATACGGATTAATTATAAGCGATATGAAGTGGCAACTTCTTATGCTTTTTATGCTTCTCTAGATTTTCCTTCATTCCCATCATCATGCGCCGATGCGCTGCTGCTGCATCATGGAATGAATGACTCTTAGGAATGAAAATAGCAAAATCAACTTGAATTTACACTTGTCCTTAACACAACAAATTAAAAGCCGTCAGATTCACATATATTCACGCAACATGTTTTGTTCAAAATGTCACTTTTTTGCACGTTTGAGCCGTCTTGTTTTTTCCCCACGAATAGGTGTGGAATGAGGTTAGTAATAGGTCAAGAGCTTGTTGTTTGTTGCATTTTTGTTGAATGGATGTGTGTTGTTTGAAGATTCCACCAACTCGCGCCGTCACAGGTAGCGAACCCATCTGACTGGGTGATTGCAGGGAAGCCAAGAATTGTTTGATTTTGACATGGTGAGATTGTGGGTCCCAGCACTTGGATGCACTTGGCACACATTTGTTCACATGGTGATTGAAGTCTCGTGAGACCATCGATGTGATGCGAAATGTGCCCTCAGATTCCCAGGCGAGTTTGGCGGCCAAGGCCGAGGAGGTCACAGATTACTTCGTACCGGATCATTTTTCTACACAGATCGCAGGTCGCACGGAATACATTTGTGCATATGGATGCATATGGCATGCTATGGCATGCTGACATATTTCCTGATAATATAATGTTATACTGATATACATCTTTCAGAACATGCCACTGAACATTCATACATGTTTCACACGTGTTCGCCTTATGTTGTCATGGCAAGCTTATAGTCGCAAGAAGTGTGACAATTAGCTAGCGAAAGCTTTGTTTGGCTCTTGCGAAATTCCAAGCTATTTTGCTCCGTTGGCTCAACTTGAGACATTGCGATTAAACTGCAACATTTGGCAACATGTCTGCCGTGAATGGGAGTGACGTCTTTGCCATTAGTAAATTCATTTATTGCATTGCTTTCGGAGGTTCTCCTGGCACTTACAAGAATTTGTGACTGTTTTATACTGTTTTGTGACATTGCTGAGCAGGAAGCTTTACCAGCTTCATCAGTGTCTTGTTTCACCCCATGTTTTGGCTGTTTGTTGCCTTGAAGCAGATCAAGGTACATCGCAAGATTCCACCAAATCCGAAAGTGCATAGACTTCTGTTCAGCTATGTCACTTGGGTACGCTGGCCGCGAGCCGTTTGATCCTTAGCAAAGAGAGATCTTTTCACGGATTCATTGTCTCAATCCCTTGAAACCTTGGCCCTTTCACACTCATTAGATGACCCAGATATACCCAGATCAATTTCTAGGTTTTAAATCTAATCTTTGGGCACCATTTGTTCAAGACATCCCAAGTGCCCAAATATCTCTCTATATTGAAGGTGCTGCATACCTATCTAGCTTGATTCGCTGGATGTGGTTTACTTGTGATTTACCATGTCTACATTTCTTCGATTCAACTTGATTCAAATTCTTCGCTTTGTCTTCCACTTTGTTGAGGTTCAAGGCCTCCATGCCAGGTGCGATCGAGCGTTTGTTAAAGACTTCCCGTCGCTAAAGACTTCCCGTTGAAAGGCAAATGAGCAAATGAGATGAAATTTCTGAAAGGACTTTTTCCTGCACGTGTTTCAACTTGCTTGCATTTTCAATAGGTTCAGAATGGTTTAGAGTATTATGTTGGAGCTTGCTGCTAGAAAACTGGCTTTGCTTTGCTGATTAGACGAGCATCTAAAGGTCTAACTGCGTACGAGAAGAAGATGATGAAGCCATGGTCTTAGAGAAGATTTTGTATTTTTGTAAATGGTTCATTTTGATACGTAGAAGTTTCATCCAGCCTGCCGAATCACACTGCAGCGTGCCACTGGCCCTTGCTCGTTTCAACAGCTTTGCAGACTCCTTCACAACTCAACATGCAGGAGCGAAGTTGTCTAAATACAAGTCAGACCAGTGTTTGAAACGGCAGCTTTATTCCTTCAGATGCAAACACGAGGCGCTTGGAACAAGCCAATCTTCGAGCTCAGGTTGCTTTCTTGGGCTGCTGCATTTTTGAAAGTATGTGGTGTTGTTGTTGTTGTTGTTGTTGTTGTTGTTGTTGTTGTTGTTGTTGTTGTTGTTATCGTTTTCCCCACGTGAAACTTGAAATCGCAGACAATCTTGCTGCTCTTGTGTCACAGAGTCAGCTATGACGTCAAGTTCAGCAACACCAAGGTGCCCAAGCAAGAGCCTCCGAGAGAGAAACCGAAGGTGCGGCAGCGGATACCACGATGCTGTTCCAAGATGGTGATGTTGACTCATGTCAATAGACACCACAAGATGTCAAAAGTACAAAATGATTGCGACTTGGAGGCGGCATGACAGTGCTATTGGTCTTGGAGTGTCTTTAGATCCATGATTTCTACACCGATTCAACAGTATTTGAAAATCATCTCTTAAGTCTGAATATGTCTTAATTCCATTTGATTTCTCGTAATTCATTCGAATTTCCAACTCGATGTACTTCACAACCTGGCTCTAGGCTCCGGAGCCTGGCAACCCAGACCATGAGAGGTGGCGACGGACCCGGTGGGGTCACTTCTTCGCGCACATGTTCCGTGTCCTTAAGCGATACAGTAATATTTGATGAGCAAGAACAATATCATATTGATGATAATATATGATATGGATATCATGTCGTTAAATCATTTCAGTGACCAGGTGACCATCTGACCATCTTTGATGATCGACCATGCATCTCCGGCAAGAGAAGCAACATTGAAACATCTCGACACCAAATTTTCAACTGAAACGACATGAAGACGCATGAAATGACTTAGAATGACCACAACGCGACTGCCTTATGCTGCCATGATTTCAATGGGAGCCTTCAGATTGCCCTCTGGCCAGGCTCATAGAATTGGCTCGGGAGTCGCGAGGAAGCCCAGAGGTGTTTTCTTTGGAGTCAAAGTGGATAATTTATGATGATTTAATGATTTATGAGAAATATAGTTCGTACAGATAGAATTAGCATTGGATATTGGCTTGATTTTGATCTGATTGCCTCCAGGCCTAGTGGACGGATCCTGGATTGTCTTCCTTGGACTTTTTGCGGGGCTTTCTTTTCCGTGCAGATATATACAGCCCTCAAAGAGTAACAACGGACTCCATTGTGATGGGATGTAAATCCAGATACTACTCAAATCCATTTCAGAATCTTTTGCCTGCTACGCTGCAGTTGTTAAGGCGTCAACAGGGCAACCTTTTCTACTACTTTCCAGAGGCCAACGAAAGGCGCGGATTGGCTCAGAATTTGCCCAGGTCTTGTTGGTGCATTCGTGCACTGCTCCTGTCCAGCCAATGTTTTCCTTGCAATGATGTGGTGGCAGGTTAAAGCAACAAGCCAGGGAAGTGCATGAGCAGATGAAGGCACTAACGCTTGGAAATGACAAGATTAAGACTGATTTACACGGACATTTTGTGGAGTTTTCGGGAAGGGCTGCATGGTCACTCAAGTCAAAGTCGAGTCAGCTTCAATATCATAGGCTCTGCACTAAAGTTAAGGCAAAAGCAGAACCTTTCATATGGTACATTTTGATACCCAAAGATCCAAACGGCATGGTCAAATCTTGGATGCTGGTTTTGATGCAATTACATACTGTACACATTTGTACGCTCATTGAATCTCATTTATGCATTCTGTACACCTATCCTGGGTGATGAACAGCATTTCGGTGCTTCTACGGAGCTTTCACAAGTTGACGAGGCTTCAGGTTGTTCCGTTTGTGAGGATGATTGCGATACGGCGATACAATATGATGTGACAGAGTCTGATAGAGCATGTGTCTCATGTTGGTGAGGATCGCGAGGCTCTCGATGAAAATCTACGGCTGAGGAACGAGGCCAGCATGAGCTATGCTCCAACTTGATGAGCATCTTTTGACAGTGTAAAATCGGATGTGAAAATACGAATAGATTCAAAGGGTATGAAAGGGAAGTACATAAGTCTTGCCATCTCTTGCCAGCCTTAGTTTGGAGCTTACAGAGTGGCTTTGGGCAAGTTTCATGAGATTAGTGCCCATTGCCCTTTCTCAGACTGGTTTGAAGTTCCAAAATGTCAAACCTATCATACTAGGTACTTCAATCGGCTCCAATCGGCTACAAACTCCCCACACCCTCTTTGGAGCTGACAGGATCATCCTGAAAGGCCAGTTTGGAGTGGGAAGTGGCTAATGCACTGTAGCCATCCGCAGGAACTTAGTTTTCCATAGATTCCATGGTCGTTTGTCACAGTTTCTCATAGTCTGTCGTAGTTTATAGATGTTCAGTGGTTATGTGAAGTGCATTTGAAGGAGGACAAGTATTCCATTGGACATGTTTGTTTTGTGTTAAAGAAAGGAAGCTACTTTAAGTATCCTTCTTGAGCATGACACCTTTACCTTTTGTGCTACCTTTGGTATGCAGGGGCATTGCGGATTTCTTCGAAGAATTGGAAGAATTGCAGCAGAAGGCGCTGATTCCGAGAGCTTCACTGCATGGTCCGCAACGGTGTCCGGGTTGCTCGTGTTCCATGACTGTCTATTTGTCTATCTAGATTCCTGTTTTTTTGCACTTGTGAGCTTTCAGCAAGAAATGGTCTGGCTCTGGTCTCGTGCGTGCCACCAATAGGACATTTTCATATTTGCATCTTTTGTACTTTTTGTCATGGCCGTTTTGCATGGAAATCTAATGCACTCCATGACCCATGCATTCATCTCTGAAAGGAGAGGAGGGCGCGGACCACTCAAGAGAGGGATGCAGAGCCGTCTGGCAGCCCAGCAATGCCATCACGTGCACTTCATCCAACATGATCCAACACAGACGTAAAGAGAAAGCTGAAAGAGTTTTGGAGCCTGTGGGTACGCAAGATCGATATGATACGACAAAGCAGAGATGGAATGACTCATCAATCCCAACTGCAGGTTTTGCATGAGAGTCTTTTCGAAATCCAAAAAGTCAAAGTCACCAGAAACTCACTAAACTTTGAGGCAAGATGTCGTGGACAAGAAGCCACAGGCAGCCGACCGGAGCGGACAAGATGGGGGCATTTTGTTCGGAGCTGCACGAAGCAGAAAATGGAAAGAGATGTTTCTTGCTTTGGTCTACGTGAAAATGATAAGCAATGCTGCTTTCAGATGTGCTGCTGCTCGGAAGCTGGAATGCCCAAGCAATGAGAAAACCTATTTTGCTTTGAAACCTGCCAACTAAATGATTTGGGAGGCAACTACTGTCTACTATTTTTTAGCTGTTTGATTTTTCTATGTGTCTATCCTATCCTATCTTATCCTACCTTATCTATCTTGTCCTATCTAAACCTATCCTATCCTTTCTTGACTATCCTATCTTACTTGTCCTATCTTATCTACTCTATTCTATTTTGTCCTGTCTTATCCTATCCTATCTTAAAATCTTGTCTATCCTATCCTATCTCATCCCATCCTATCTTAACTATCGGATCTAATTTGTCCTATCTTGTCTAGGCTATCCTATCCTACCCTATCTCGAATATCCTATTTTGTTTATCCTACCGTATCCTGCCTATGCTATCTAATGTATCTAATCTTATCTAATCTATCTATCTCTATCTCTCTATATCGTCGATGATTATGATATATATACGTATATTGTGAATGAATAAGGATGTATATTCCTAGATCCTCACTGAGGGTTCTTTTTTAGCCTCTTTTCCAAAAGGCGCCTTCCAAAAATCAGAGGCGATTCTGAATTTCTAGCGGCAAATCTTTGTTTTTTGCTCGTGTGTGTCTGGGTTCTCCAACATTGCATTTGTCATCTTCTGGTCTGGCAAGTTTTGAGGCCACGATGGCTGCTCCACAAAGAGGCCAGGCTGTTCTTTGCTGAAATGAATAGTCTTTTTTTCTTGATTTTCTATGATTCAATGGTTTACTAGTACCAAAACTCATGAAACATCGGTGCAGCAATGCAATGAGATCTGTAAAGGTGTCATTCCTACTCTCTGAATGCTTGAAGTTGACGAATATATCATATCTGATGAAAAAAACAACTCATCAAGACTTGTCCTGTGAGAAAGCTGCCAGGTGAAGGCCCGAATTCTCGAATCCAAGCTGACAGATGATGCTTCGCGGCATGTAAAAAATGTGCTTCTTCGCTGCCGCTGCACTGTCTCGCAGCGAATTGTTCCCAAGTTCTGTTCTAGGCTTAGGCCCGCTTTAGTATCTTCTTGTGCAAGGAAGCCTTAGACTAAGAATAGTCTTCACTTGAATTGAAGCACATGGTGCTGATTTGCTGATCAAAAGTTCACCCACTATCACTCAGTAGTGCATTTGATTACTTGATATTACTTGCTTCTCCGTCGGTCATTCAACATTCGAAGTCGCAAACACCATGATTTGACCTGTGCTTTGCGTTGAACGACTGGCATTGGGCAGGCAGCAACTCCACCAGCCCAGCAAAGCCGCCCACCGGTTGAGCATAGACCCGTCAGGAAGCCAAGCTGTTTGTTCGTCTCAACTTTTTCCCACGTGCCTGGGGCTGTAGCCCGAGAAAAGGTCTTGTAGTCATAAGAAATCTTGAGTCGCAGGCTTGCACTCCATTTTGGCTCTTCAACGTCTTGAACATCTTAAACGTATTGAAACGTAAGGCCGCTGGGGCGGCTCCTGCGAGGGCTCCTGCGAAGGCTCCTGCGAAGGTCCTTCCCAGGCCCCCCCCGAAAGCCCCACCAGCACCGGCACCAAAGCCACAGACGGTGGCAAGGGTGCCAGGTCAGGGGCAGCAGCCACGATTGCGCAAGGAGGGGAGCTTAGAGTGAGTTGAGAACCATGCGAAAAGGAACAAGTGAAAGAAACCGAAACGGATAGAACTGATATAACAGATATTAACAGATCAAAGTGACACAAAGCTTTTTTCAAGCTATGAGAACGACAAACACGAAGGCTCACTGACAAGAGGACCGCTTTGAGGGCGGACAGGACAATAGCATCGAAACGTGAATAAAGGACTGATGATGGTGACCTTATCAATATATTGCCATGAAGTTGGCTTATCATCTACACACGTTATATAAATACTTCTGATATCTTCTTCTGAGTCGAGGACAGTTGGAGACGTGTTTTCCTTCCTGGGTCTTCACCATGTCACGACACAGCGCACATTGAGGATTTGCCCTTCGAGCGACAGACGGTGCAGGCCTGGGTGGCTGAATGGAAGGGACACGAAATCTGACTGTGACTACAAGCTTCTGCTTTTATTCGTTCGGATGCGAATGCAATTGAGTTTGTGGGAGGAAAAGCTCATCGCTCTCAACAAGCAGGGCATTTGGACCAAGCAAGGCTTGGAGTGCACTGAAGTGATGCGAATGTGGTTGGTGGCATTGACATGTTTGATGTTTTAATTGGCTTTTTTCATTGTTGTTCTAGACTTTATATTTTACTGCTGTTTCCTTTTAAACGTTCACGCCTTAGCAACATAAGACAATATATTGGCTAGAGATAGGCTATTGTTTGTGGAAGTATTTTGAAGTCCCAATGCAGCAATGTAATTTAATGAATCTGAGATTGATGAACATTTGAGGGAAGACAATCTATGAATATAAATTGATTACATGACTATATAATTATATATATGAATTAAAAGCATAATTATTGTATAATAAATGCACAACACACTCAAAGCCCTGCATTTGAATGCAGTAGCGGGTTGTTACCTGTCGTTGAGGCAAAACCTATCCCTTGGACGAGGCTGCGCTCTCTGCTTTGATGCAGATCGAGCCAGTCATGAACTCAGAGTCGCCGGAAGAGTCACCATGTCAGGATGTCTCGTAGATGCGAAGCCTTTATAAATTCTGATGGTGGCTTTTTGGATGGTTGACATGCACTCTGAACTTAAAGAGCGCAAACTCAATCATGAACTGCATTCGTTTTCATCTCTATTACCGTGGTCGATGGCAATGGAGTGGTTTGGTAGAGCTTCACGACTTTCGAACGATTTTAACAGGTGTCTTTTTGCAAACAGATTGTGTACAACGCTCTTTGAACTGCCTGGCTCAAGATGTGCCCTTGTTGACTTGGAGCACATGACCCGATACTGTCACTTGACTCCATAGCATTACGGAAGATAACATGAGAGTTGTGGAAGGGCATGTAGCATTGACTATAAGTGTGCAGAATTTGCTTGTCATTGGGGAGAGGCTGACTCAGGGGAAAGTCCTGGTTTCCTTGTGTTCCACCTCCTTTTGTTCGGAGCACCCGATTGAAACAGTCTGGATTCTTGCACATTCACTACTTATCTACCAGCTTCAGTGAGAGTAAAATATGGAGGTTTTGCTAGGCAACCCGTAATTTCCAACTTACTGGTTCCCTCCTTATCCGGTGTCCAGTTTTCATTCCGAGTTTTTCCCGTGTCTTTGCTCAGCAAAGCTCCTCAAGTGGCTTTTGAGGAACAAGATTCGCGCCACGGTCATCTCTCTGTGGCGTGCAATGATGACATCAGCATCAGCGGCGGCGATGTGGGATACTGGAACCATAATGTTCGTGTAGGAAGCTCAGTGCTCAACAGATTGATTTTCGGAATCTTTCGGACCATTTTGTGAATTGAACATCCACTCACTCTGCTGGTGACTGCAAAAGTGTGCGAAGAAGCATCAAAGCAGGAATTCATACGTCTGCGCACTGCCAGGGCGCTGCTGGTTTTATTCATTTGGCGCCTTTTCTTCCCCTTTGCCTTTCTGACTGAGCGATTTCAACAAGCCAACTACACGTTTGCCACTTGGCCAAGCTTATGAATGGAACAGCGTCAGACTCGAGCAACCTTTGTCTTGATTTACACTACTTGATTTCGGATGGTAAATTTCTTTAGCATTCTTTAGCTGTTTTAGCTGTTTTGTGCTTGTTTCCTTTTGTGCGCACCAGCAAGACAAATAGCACCAACAAGAACAAGAGCGCAAACAGAACAGCAAGAAGACGAGCAACAAAGAACAACGACAACATCGTTAGCAAGAAGAACGATAGGATGACAAAGAATAAGAGCAACAATGATAAGAAGAATCATATAACAAAAAGCAGCAACAACAGCAACCTAACAGCAAAACCGTTGTTCTTCTTGTCAACATCAAACAGCAAAGAAAGAAATGGCAAAGCAGTGGTGGTTGCGCGTTTGAGGGCAGGCGCTGTGCCCTCCCCTCCCAACCCCCTCCTTCTTCAGATTGTCAAAGTGCATTCGTGACGCAGGGACTCCACAGCGATGACAAGAAAAGCAGCAGGCAGAAGCAAAGCCCAGCCACAAGATGATGAGAACTTGAATACTACGGTAAATTGTAAGAAAGGCGATTAAGGCATGCTCCGCACGAGGCGAAGAAAAAGCATCTAAGAAGTAGAAGCAAAAACAGAATCGCTGAGAAGCAAGGAAACATGCAAGAAACACACAGAGGTTGCGGAAAAACAAATTTCAACGAAAACCGAGAAAAGCTGAGGAATCAGAAAGGAAAGGACTCCCAAAACGATGAAAGGAAAACAAACAGTGAGAAAAACAAAAAACAAAAATAGTCCGCTTGAAAATAACAAAAAGTCCCGAAAGTCCCACATTAGTTTTGGGCTCTTTGATTTCTCTTTCCGACTTGCTGCAGAAGACATGGTGAGGGCATTGCTTCCTCATTAGAATATTGCAATCATTTGCCGTCCTTCTACTTCAAACTCAGCACTTTTTGCGCATTTGTATTTTTCTCAGTCTCAGTCATCACATTTCAATTGGAGGCGGGCTGATAGGTCCTTGCTATTGTCCAGCTACTTACTTGGTTGGAAGTCATAGGTCGAATAGCTTCTAATGGAAACTACTTAGTTCCCTTTGTATCCTTTTGTCATCGCTGCATTGTTTTCGGAGAAGCTTAGTCTTGAAACACCAGTTCAGCGACATACATCGGGGAGGGACACAGCTGTGGTTTACTGCGCCATTCTTCATGATGCGGGACATGAAAGTCCAGTCGCTTTCAGGTGCTTTATGCCCTGCTGCTACTACTCTTTATCTACAACTCCGTAGTCTTTATCACCACCGCTCTGGAGCATGATGGGAAGGCGCAGCACGGCGGGGGGGTAGTTGGGGGCAGGTATGAAATCATATGAAATCGGTGAAACATGGTGAACCAGTGAAACCTGTATATTTCCAGATGTAAAGAGTGGAGTGGTATATGTTCAATGCAGGCTGGTTGGTCAGGGCTACCTGCATGGCTTCACCCATTGACCTTGAGTACGACGGCCACGTACTTCATCACCCTCCTGGTGCCTTCAACACATGGGACGTGTTTTCAATCTGTTTCAATCTGTTTCGATATGTTTCGATATGTTTTGCATGTTTTACTTGTCTTCACTGTTTCTTTCATCACATTCATGCAAAGATTTCTGATCAAATTTGCAGTCAGACCACCGGGAGAATTGCAAGCAGATTTGGTTTGGTCTGCATTTTAGCCTCATACGAAGTAGTGTAGTACTTGTTCTAGGTCTGCTTCTACTTGCTACTTGCTTTTTCAGCCTCTGTCAAAACTTGCATAGACAAAGCTCAAGGGATGAAGACCATCTTGAGCACAGAAGTATCACCATCACTTGCCTTGCCTCATTGTTTTTTCCAGCTCATTGCTCATTGCCATCCACCCTCGTTGGAATACTCCTCGTCGCGGGCAGATGTGCTTTCTCCAGTCCGGACAGCATCTTCTTCTAGTTCGCTCAGGCATGGACTTGAGACTTTATCGGTGGAAGGCTTTCTGTCCCTTCCGTCGACATAGGAAAACTTTGGAGAACTCATTGGACTCGCCGTTGACTCGCAAGATGCATGTTTTCATTGCAAGTGTTTGAAGCCAACTGTCTGAGAACTGGAGGTGTAGCTGCCAAGCACCATGATCAGGTGCAAAAATAGATTCTTCCAATGTTGCATTGAATGGGATGGGAGAGAGTCGGAGAGAGGATGGGATACCTAAGGAGACCATTGAACCGTTAGACACCTTTCAAAGTTGGCTCAGGTTGGTGCAATTTGTTTCAAGACCCTGTTATGTTCGCAGTCGGCCAGTGGCCAGGTGCTCCAAGTGATCGCACTTCCAGCAGTCTACGGCGGTATGGCTTACAGCAGTAGCTTGGTTTCATTGAAGATGTCAATGAAAGGTTCATGAAACTGCCAAAATGTCAAGCGATGGACATGTCTGGACAAATGGATGGATATCCTCCAATGCTGCTCTTTGTCAGGCATGACACGTTTGTACCAGTTCCATGTTCGGACCCCAGAGATGTTTGAATTGAGAGAAGGTGCAGATTTGATAACTCTATCATTTGTTGATGATATATACTGTAGCTATATGTTTATAAATTTATTTATACCTATTATTGAAATACAATTGAAATAGGATTGAATCTTCTTACAGCTTCTGGTTGTTTCGCGCTTCAGAGTTACATTCCTCACCTCAGGTCCGAAGTTACGTGGACACTCCAAGCATTATGCAGTTACCCCAGTCTCAACAAGAGAGCATTGCCATATCCAGGAGAGCACAATGACGGACATGACACTGACATTTGACTGCGAATGAAAGAGGATGGCTGGATAGCTGGATAGCTGGATAGCTCAGGCATGAATCATGTAGTTCTATTGAGTTTTTGCGTGCGTTGGGCGAGGGGAGACCGGAGAATGATGTCAGAAGGTCCTAAGGTAAAACCATGTAAAACCGATCAAACAATGTTGGTACTGGATGGCCCGGACATACGAAGACGTCGAAGAGGGTGATTTCAGCTTCTATGACCAGTAGCATGTGCTACGATGTGCTCCCCTTCCACTATGCTAAGATAATTTCAGTACTGCAACTTTGCCGATCTTATGTCAGTGTGTTCTCATAATTTCTTCTCGCCATGCATTATGAGCAACTTCAGGAGTGAGACTTGCTTCTTCGTTGGCGATATGTTTGAGTCGTGGAAGCTTGGTTGCAACACGCAAGGACATGGTCAAGAGGCCGGTGTTTGTTCAATGTGATTCTGTCGAAGTGAAATTCAAACTCTGCAAAGCTCGGATGTGAGGACTTTGTACCACTTTGGCAAAATGACTCTGGACGTCGTAGAGGCTTCCATCCAGAGGTGCAGAGTCAGCTCACGGATGCGCTCGGGCACTGGACGAGCGCTGATAGTTGTTGCTCTCATGATTCCTGACCGTGCCCTCATAGAGTTGTATGTACTATAGTGTACTACATTCATATTATATATTCTACACAAATTCTGGAAGTACGTCAGTTTTGTTTTCCAACTTCACTTCACTTGAAGCGGTCTGTCACCGAGCGCTGTTTGCCAACTGGTTCTGCATGGTTCTGCTTTAACAAATTCTGCTCAAGTAACACTCCGACGTTGGGATTTGGGCTGTCTCTAGTTTCACTCATCATGTCATGTTCATGAACCATCATAAACCAAATTTATTTGACCTACTTCCTGTACTGCCTGATATCATGTCATGTTATCATGATCAACTATGTTATTGTCTCTTCTCTTCTGCAACAAATCAAAAAATATAAGAATGATATAAAATGATTAAGCCGGCTGCATGCGACTGCTATGATCTGCTGCCACTGGAATTAAGTCTCGTCACGGGCCAGGCAGCGGCAGAGCAGAGAGGTGGAACAACAGGCAGAAGCGAGAGGCAGTTCTTGGATTTGGATTCGGCCATCGTCACAAGTCAGATACTTTCGACGGTCCAAGATCTTTCACGAAGATCCTCAAGATCCTATTTCTGTTTGATACTAGAAAGTTGCTATACAATTTTCGCAGGCTAACAGTGTGAGGTGAGACCAATGTTTAAGCTGTTTGAAGACACTGTTAAATGAGGGCAAATGCGACTTGAAGTTTTCCCTTGGCTTGAAGGGTGAACCGTGAGAACGCATACACACTCATGCACAGATAGTCAATCATAGTCGCGGTTGAAAGGTGGTCACTGCTTCACTTGTGCCAAAGTCAAGGAATGCTTCTGTGACTTTTCCTTTCGGAGGCATGTTGACTTCTCATGCTGCGGTTTGGGCAATGGTTTGGGTCTCTTGGTGATGCAAGTATATGCAAGTATATGCAAGTACTATCACCAGTCACGTAGAGTCGCGTCCTATCTCCAAAGCCTAGATGCAGAAGCACCAAAGCACCAGGTCGTTGTTCAATGAGGTATCAGATTATCAGAATGTAATCAGAATGTAATCATTGTATATATTGTATTGTGCCAATTTGTGCCTTGAGCTCACAAAGCCGCAAGCCGCAAAGGCGAGCGTCATGATGTTCTTGCTGGTTTCCTTTGCTGAAACAGGGTGGTCGAATCTCGGCATCAAAGGGAGTGGCAGACATGGCAGACCGTTTTCATTCCAAAAAGAGTTTTCTATCGTTTTCTTCTCAAATTTGTTTTACTAAGGTTGTACCTCTTGAATTTCGCTTCTGTGAGTTCCACTGATGACTTCGACAGCTCGTTGACCGTCTTTACTGGTGCTGGTTTCGTTGCTTCTGGCGTGGCATTGTGGAACATTGCAGTCGTTGAGCCGCTTGGGCAAAGAAGTTGAACCTAGATGAAGCCACAATAAGTGAATTGGACCTTGACTCTTGAATGGGTTTTAATCACACGCTGGGCATGCCTTTCTGTATCAATTGATGTTATTGCATATAAGATACTAAACATATATGCACATATATACGTATTTACGTAATGTATCACTTATTTACTTATTGCTTTTTTATGCAATTAGAGAGAGATCGCGAGCAGTTGCAAAGGCACTTTCTGGTCCGTGAGTATTTTCTGTGTTTCACTAGAATGAGCATGTCCAACCATTGAATAGTCAAGCTGACGTAATTTTGTTTGCTTTTCATAGATTTTCATAGAGTAACGTGACAATCTTGAGGAAGAACTGAATCCCTGATTTCTTCATAACCAGTCTGTTCATTTGAAGCTTTGAGGATAACTTTCAGCCGTATTCAACTCATTCCCCCAAAGCTCACCAGCATTTAGACGCACGTTGGAACAGCTTGAAGCTCCAGTGCCCTGGTTTCTCAAGATCAGAAAGTTGAGTATGTCGTGCTGTGCCACCCGGGCAATAAGGAGAACTTTCCACAAGAACTTGGAAGGCTACAGCCCACTGCTGAAGTTTATCACCGCAGCTTGACTCAAGCGGATAAAGTGCACGCTTGGATTCGGGTGATGTTGGCAGCGCCTCTGCTTTCTGGGGTTTTGCTTTCTTATTTGGGAAAGTTTGTCTGAACGGCCTGAGGTCAAGATCCTTGTTTCCTTTGCATATTTCCAGTGCCCTGGCAGGGAGGGATTGACGGTTGAATGCTGTTTGGTGTCATGCAAAGAAACAGACAAACTCGTCGAATGTATTCGAATATGCACTGATGGCATTCGGTCTGGATCAACCGGGAACTAGACCTGCTAGTAGAATTTGGCTCTACTGAGGAAAGGATGCTTCTACATCCTGCAAGCCTTGCAAAACACATTGCCCACAGAAACTTGAATTTGCCTTGAGTTTTTCATGTGTGTGTACTGTGCGTATGGTTGTGTTCGCGTATTGAGGTCTGTGTGGTGCAATAATTGTTTTGAACATGTTCCAGTACTTTTGGACTGTTGATGCCAAGAATACATAGTCAAAGAAGCTATCTGGGTCTGTCTGGCATTTGTTGGCATCTTCACTTTTCGTGGGCCCTTTTGCTCACATGCGGAGGAAGGACAAAAGCTGGCAAAGTCAGTCCCTTTCTTCGGCCAGATCATGTTGCCTGGCTGGACATTTTCGTCGTTGACATCAATTTCTGCTGGGTCTCGAAAGTTCAAAGACGGCAATTGACAATTCATTCGTGAAGTCTCTGAAGCTCCTTTCAAGTGGATTGCTTTCCATACATTCGGATGATGAAGGAATTTGAAGGATGTGTTTGAGATCTTTGTCCTTTCAATTTCAACTGCTGGTGTTCTCCAAGATGAAGACGCAGGAAACCTTTGTGATGCTGGTAAACCTAGTTACAGACCTTTTCCCATTGTACCTGCCATTCTGAAAGACGGGGCTTGATTTACTGTACCTGTATTGACAGTATGAAGACATGTCAAATATGATCCTGAAGACAGCACAGATTCATACTGCTGGTCTTGGCAGTTAGCAGGATGATGGAAGTTTGTTTTGCTTTTCTACTCCAAAAGCTTGCTAAGGCAGATGGATGATGATGCTTGTCATGAATTCATTCGTGTTTATTGATGTGTTTATGTGTTTGGTATGGGACATTGCATGGACGCTACACAGGCTTTAGTTAGAACCATGCAAAGAGGGAGAAAGCTTTGAACAACTCGTATGCGGGGAAAGCAGCTGAAAATGACGCTGGTCTCACATCTCTTTGAGGCTCACTTTGAACTCTTTTACTCGACGCTGATGGTGCCAATCCTGGTTGAATGGATTTTGGAGAAAGAAAGAGAGAGAGGGAGAGAGAGAGACAGAGAGGGCAGAAGTAATTTTCCAAAGTTTTTCCGCTTTTTAACAGTCTGCACCCTTGTTGGTACACCGCAAACACGAGCACAGGAGGTTGACAAATTCAAACTCGAAAGTAAGATATAAAGCATTAGAGAAACAGCTTGACCGAAATGAATGAAATGAGAAGGATGCCAATCTTCTGTCTTTGGTGGATGAGACATTTAAGGTGGATGAGACATTTAATATAATCATCCTCAAAGGCTATTGCGTGAGTTGCAAAATTGTCGGCCTTCGTGCCGAGAATCCACTGCCATCACACACGAGATTGAAACTCAACCATGGATTCGCTTCCCGATGATGATAAAGTTGTGAATTGACATCATGGACGCAGCAAAATCCAGAGCCTGTTGTTTCTAAAATTGTCATGAAATGACGAAACAAAAAGCCACTCATGTCGCAATGTCGAAGGAACATATAGTTCTGGAAGTGATGCCTTCAAATTGGTTTAGAGCAAGGTTACAAACTCTAGGCGCATTTCCATGTTGCTCAGGTGTCAGAGTGTTTTTTGGTGTCTGGACTACATTTGATTGCATGGCAAGCATCAGAGTCACTTGGCTAAAAAGGGGATGCAGGGTGACACAAACAGCAGCCAGAATTGCTGCAGAAGGGTTTCTTGATGCTTCTTGTTAAATTGAAATTGCGCGAAATTGATGTTCCTTTGGCTCCTTTGGCTCCTTTGGGTTGTCTTTTCATGTTGCTGGCACACTGAAGTACTGCTTGGTCTTGAGGGACTGGTACGAAAAAGCTCTGATCATTGATGAGACCAGCCCTCTGATGCCGGAAAAATCCGAAGAGAAGGCTTAGTGACTTTGTGAGGAGAAAAAGGAGTGGCAGCAATTCGAAGCAGAACAGCGTGGCTGTGCAGATGATAACTTGTCATTTTAAGCTATCATCTATTCGTATATTATCATTATTTTGTTTGATTTCTGTTTTTTTTTCTAATGATTTTGTGAATCTTGGAATGGTATTGTGAGTTGAGCCTTCAAGCAGAGCATGTTAAAGTATCTCAAGATATGTTAAGGTGTCCTTGGTGTCCTTCACAGATGTCAGGATTCCCAAGAATTGTGCCACTTAAGGCCCGAGGCTTGGAGATTCTTGACGAGGCTGGGCGGGCCATTGAAGGGAGTTTTCACATCATATTTCACATCATATTTCCTTCTGACATGTTGAGATCTCGGTTGTGCATGGTACTTGAAATTAAAGCTTGACATGTTTCATCGGTTGTTTTAAAGTTGGTAATTTATGATTTTGATACGATTTCGATATGTTTTTGTCGTACTCTATCCAAGTGCTTTTGAATCTGATCGGATGTGCTTCTTCGTTCGGATGAAGCATGATGAAATGTGAAACACGACCAGACATCGCATGTGATAGCAGCCGCTGTCATAATCGTCATTTCTTTTGCTCCAGCTGAAGTCTGAGCAACCAGCAAGCAAAGAGATGACAGACGAAAGCAGAGAACTGTTTGCCGATTTCAGTCGATTTCATGCAGATTCCAATGTAATGCAACATCCATGATATGATATCAAACGATATCAAACGTCTAGACTTCAATTTCAAGATTCGTGTGAAATTCCCCCAGTCTATTCGACTCGTGGTAGACCTTCCTAACAGTTTTCCTGGTACACAAACTTCCTGTATTTTCCAGTATCGGAGATGGTTTGTGACTGAAAGATGCAGGACAATGCAAGTGTCCAACATCCTGGTAGTCAGAATTACATCCCCTTATTGGTGGTCTCCAACCAAGTCATACGGGGGAGATGTGTCCATGAATGAATGTTGGCTCGGGCAGAAGTTTGATAAGTTGATATTAGCGAAATTTAACGAAGTCTTTTCTGTGTTTGGCAGACATAAGGCCTGTGCACTTAGAGAGCTCCTGTTTTCTACGCCAAGTGCACAGTGCGGGCCATGCGTATCACCATACGATCGTTGAATGGCGAAAATGCCGAGCTCGATGTTGAACCTGACACTACCATTCTTGGACTACGACAGTTTGTTGAGGATCGGACACAGATCAAAACAGACCAAAAGACTACAGTAAACTGCAGGAATGATCTAAGATTGAACAAGCAGTTCATCATAGTTCATCTCTTAGACTTGACTTGATAAGGTCGAGTCCTCCCTTCCATAATCAGAGAGACTTGCGGACCGGTTTGGTTTTTGAACTTCTTGTTTCAAGAAGTCAGGATTTGATAGGATTTGTCTCAGGGATTTTCTGGAGTGAAAAGCATATTAAACAAAAATTGAATACGATGGGCCATCAAAGGCGCTTGAGAATTCCAACATTTGAGATTCAATTTCAGGATTTTGCAAGGCAACTGTCGAGAATGTGCATGACACTGTAGTGACTGATATGACATCTCTGGACATCTCTGGACAACTCTGGACAAAAACATGACACAGGATGCGTTGAAAATTCCAATTGCGGAGCAACGGTTGATCTACGCTGGGACGCAGCTGGAGGAGTTGGTGACGCCTCTGTGGCGCCAGCGGCGCAGCAGTGGAGCTTTGGCTGCTGCGTTGGGCCTCGACAAGCTGCCGGACGGCGCCCCGTTGACCTTGGAACACTACGGCCCCTCGACATGTCGTTAACATCACTCGTTAAAACAGACAACTGAACTGATATCAACTGATGTTCTCGGGGTCGATTTCGAGGACGGATTGAGAAATGATCATTAAAGTAGAATGACTGCTTGTATACAGAAGAATCGGCTCAGTTCAATGTGGAATGATCGTAACTCTGAACATGTTTTGGGAATCTAATATGGAATGGTGATGTACTCAAACAGGTAAAAGATTTCAAAAGATCGTAGGAGTTCCTTTTGTTTCGATTCTGCGTTTGTCCATGCAATGTCCTGTCATTAATATGACAAGATATGACAAATAGATACAAATAGATACTGTGACAATAATATTATGAGATAATTGCTTGGATAACTTGGATATATATGATTGGTCTGCATTCCTCGGCCTTTGGGCGAAGGAGTGTGCAAGAGTCAGAAGGGACATGGAAGGATCCAAGTTGTTAGGGCGATCTGTTCTTCGCCAACTCTTGCGGGGCGTCTGCAAAAGCTCGAATAGGTGATAGAAGGGTCCTTTTTGATTGATGCTTTTCACATCTTTTCACTTTGGACTTGTTCTGAAGCGTTTGTACACTGATAATTGCCCATTTTGCATCATTTTGCTATCGTTCTGCCTGCAGAAGTCTCCATTGCACAAGCCTTGAGGTGTCTGGAATTCTTCCTGCATTTTCCCTTGTGCACAGTGGACCGAGGTATCCAAAAGGGCTCCGTCTTGAACGTCGTGCGAAAAGTTTCATTGGACCAAACACGAAGCGCTGCCTGTGCAGAGTCATTGTCTCGTGGCAGCCTGCGAGAACCTGGCCACAGCCGCCCTATCACTTGCTTGTAGCAAACAGTTTTATTCATTTTACCTTGTTGCGTTTGTTATGTTTGCATTTGTTTGCTCTTTTTAATCTTTCAGTTCTTTTTGATTTAATTGGGTTCTTATTGTTTCAACATGTTTCGAACCTAAGGTCATGATTTTGTAGATATGCTTTGATACAGATTAAAGTGAAGAATGCATATAGATGTATGCAAAACTATGAGGTCCGGTGGTGGGACCACCCGTGACACAGCTCCCAGCGGCGGCTCCGTGCGCTCCGTGCGCTCCCTGCACTCCGTGTGGTGTGGGGCCGAGTCCAGCACAGCTCGAGGCATTGAACGACTTGGAGCTCCTCGTCTCTTGGCCAAAAGAAAAACGACGTGGGATCTGAAAATTGGAAGAACTATGGAAAGATAAGATGATATCATAAGACAGTGCAATCTGATCAACGTGATTTTCATTTGCATTGCAAAAATAAGTGCCACGCAGTGTCACTATTTTGCACGATGTTCTATGCCAGTGAAGGGATGATATACTCGAAATTTAGGTACCCAGATTAAGGGCAGGCTTGCTCGAACGGTGGAAACTCAAAGGTTCAGCTTGTCACAGTTTTATGTATGAAGCCTCGTCCTACAGACAGCAGGTATTGTTGCGTCCCTTGCTACGGAAGCGCCCGACACTTCGTGCCGCTCTCCTGGCAGAAGCAGGTGAACCCGTTGCAGCCTACAATCCACCAGCATTGGGCCATGATGGAATATGGCAACGAGGGGAACGATGTTTAGTTTGGTCCAACTCTGCACAAAGATGGTGCAACTTGGCATCAATTTCAACGCAAAGACTGGCTTGCTTGTTAATTTAGACGTGAAATATTTATATGATCTATATTATATATATATATGTATTGTGTTTTCAAATAATTGGAGTGTGGAGACTTGATGTTGGTTGACCCATGATACTGCCAAGCGTATGTTTATCATCATGTGTATCAATGTATACTATACAATATACATTATCATGGAATAGTGACATTATTCTGAATGTATTTAATGCATGAACTCTATATATTCAGAAGCGTAATATAGCGTAATCATTGTGATTGATTGTACTGGGGAATGGGCCGTGTTTATTCGTTTATGTTCCCAAAGACTGAAGCGGGCAATGGTTGCTATACGATGGAAAGATAGCACAAGCATGGGTGGTTTGTACTTGCGGATGCCGCTCGAGAGCAACATAGTTGCACACTTGGCGAACGCCAATGCAAGTAGTTTTATCACAACGTATTGCAAAAAAAAACAATGACGCCCCAAGCCGGATAGGGAAATGCCTTGTTCGAAAGGATCAACAAATTCAACTAGAGGCTAGCAGAGGCTTGAGCTTTGAACATGTTTGAGCTGTGCGTCTAAGGCGATGGTGAAGTCATGCAAGTGGCTCGAGAATTGGTCGACGGCAAGATCCCAGAAGGATCTGTAGAGGTGTCCTTCGAGCTGGGACGAAAATGGATTGCACCGCAGGACTTGGCCAAAGCGCTGAGGCGGTGAAGCAACAAAGCGACCATGTCACCATGACTATGCCAGATGCGCCATGGCAAGACATCTAAGCCAACGAAACCATGATTGTTGACATCGACTCTGTTCTTTGATGCAAAAGGGCATGTGGTCCAAGATGACACAGCAAATCACAAGCCAAAATGAAGTGCTCGGGCCTGCGTTGCTGCAGTGGATGCTTGGAGTATGTTGAATATGTTGACTGACGTTTGGAATGCAACAGTTTTCCAATGGCATGGGCGCTGCTTGTGTAGGCGTCCCGTCGTGCTGTTCCCTTCATAAGATCCTCGCGTCTCCATTAATATCCTCTAGGCAATCCATTAAGCATTTTCAAGCCTTCTTATCACCTGTTTGGTGTGAATTTTGTTTATTTCGTTTGATATTTGTGTTGTTTGTCTCCTTGCATTGTGACTCTGTGTTTGGTTTCCTGCTTCGATTCTAAAGGCCTTTTGTGTTTCTGCCAGGTGGAGAGGCAAGGCATGGCCCTGATAGATCCGAGTCGCTACGCCCGAGAGTTGGCGGCTGAGGAAGAGAAGGCGCACTTTGCACACATGGCGAACACGAGCGGACCACAACTTGACAACTTGCCCTGATAGAATAAATCATGATTTAGCACATCATGCTAGAGTGCTTTGTCATGCTTTGTGATGGTATGGTATGATAGGATTTGATACAGAACCATAAAATCCTCCGGTTAAAGATGTAATATTGTATATAACATAATCAAAGACTTTAACGACAGGCGTGGTTCAAGTTGGAAGTTTTAGAGAGCCGAAATGCCTCGAATGCATTGGAATACCTTTGTTGCTGACATGATTTGTTCTCGTGCAGGTTTTCCCTCAAAGGTGAGCCTCTTTACCTTAATCTCTGCGGAGATTCACCAAGATCATTTCAGAGCGTTTGGAAAAGCTTCACCGAGATCAGCAGTTGAAGTGAAGAGAAAAACACAGAACATATGAAAATAAACCATGTCTTTCATGTCTTTCATGTTTTCCCATTGGAGACTTTCAATATGCGAGGGGTTTGTGGCAATCTTTTCCAGTCAAAGGAGGACTCAGAATCAGCATCATGTGGAGGTTTGCAGTGCTTGTGAAGAACAATGTGAAACGATCGTTGGGGAGAAACGGGAAGCGATTCAGATTACCAACTCACACGTGTGGTACTGTGGTAGTGACATCTAGCATTGTAGAGATTTCCCTGCAGAGCATTTCAAGATTCAAGAAGATGGCTCAGCAGCGCATTCATCTAACACGTGTGGGGTACGAATGAGGACAAGCTGTTCTGATAGAGGCATGGAGATGACAGACTCAAGAGGTCTAGCAAGATCTCAAAGACATTCTGGATGTCGTTTGGATCTTCAGATTCTTTTGCTAGCTTCCCAGAATTCAGCTCAGTCTTTCTCTCATGTACTCATACTGACTGTTTTCTGTTGAACTATGTTGAACTGAATTTTTGGCAAAACTGTTAGCTTATTGAAACTGAGACGACTTTGGAGGTAGAACACGAAGATAGGACGACCAAGATATGCAAACGACTTGGAGAACTTTTGGAACACTTGCAGAACGCTGGCAGAGCGATGGGTTTTGGTTTGCTCCACAGCTTGGCAGATCAGGCGGCCGGTTTTGGTTATTTGCTGTTCCTAAGACATCTCGGTTTTTGATGTTTTTGGACTCAGACCTGTGGAAGAAAAGGGGTAACAATCCGGACAGCGTGCAACATTTTGTTTGGATTGCAAGGTGGGCTTGTGGCTCGATTCTCAGAGATTGGATTTCCACAAGATAATTGGCTGGCAACAGTAATTCGTGCAGAGAAGAAGTGAAGATCACCGTCATTTTGATGCACAGTGTAAGCATCGAGACAGAAGAGGCCAAAGCCACACATGCTGCACTCGATATTAGTCCATGTTTCAAGTGAAACGGATGTAAAACGGTTTGCCGTGGAGTTTGAAAGCTCGTACAATTGTGAGAGCAATGGATCATGACGAGCATGGCTCTTCCCGGATCCAACAGAAAACCTGTACCGGGTCAAAGATATGTAAACGTTATGTCTAGAAGTGTATAGATAATATGCATAATGTATTTATATATATATATATATGACATTAAAAAAATGCATATAAATGCAAAATAAGAGTTGAGAATTGATGGCCAGAGCAAGCCTTTCACATTGTGAGGCCACATTCTTCTACAGGGCGCTCGCGTTTAGCGGATTCCTTTGAGGTCAAGTTCGGGTCAATTCAAACATGGTCGAATTCGCAAAGTGGCTACTGTGCCTGCAGTTTTTGATATCATATTTTCATACACTTAATCATTCATCAGCTTTTTCATACCATGATTTTCAAAAGATTGAACGGCTAACTTGGCGACACTTCTGCAGGCAATGTTATGCCTCTGGTGGGACATGGATCATGGACCTTCATGATTTTACATATGGATCTTCACAGTCCCGTATGTTCTGCAGTCTTGACATTTAGCAAGTTGTTCACAGTGCCACGATATGGCATGCCATCGTTTGGTGTTGGACTTTCTGATCGGATGGAACACATGTTTGAGGTCTAATCCAGAGTCTTGGGGGTCAAATTGAAACATTTCACACGGAAATCATGGGAAATCCCTTATTTGCAATCTCATGTTTGCAAGCTTCACCGGGTTCCTCCCTTTGTTCATCTCTTGATGGCGATCATGCAGTGACACCAGTACAATCAAGAGTTTCCATTCTTGTCCCTCCTGATTAGCCTGGTAGAAATTCTGATTCGGCATTAAGATTTTAGAATTTTATTCATGTTTCGGTTTGTCAGTGTTTCCGGCAAAACAAACTCCCTTCACATTGGCAAAGGCGGCCCCAGCCAATGCAGCAGTGGTCGCAGCCCAAGAAAAATTCAGGAAGTGTTGCAGGGATAGCCGAGTGTCTTTTGTTTATCTCAAAAAGAGTTTGCCGCCACTTTGATAGGTCATGTTGTATTGATTGATGTTTGGCGTTTGAAGTATAGATCTTGTGCTATGGTCATGGGTACCTGATGGAACCTCTGCAGTGCGATGGGGGGATTCTTTATGATACAACCAGCACGTATGAGTCTTGCAACTGTGTCAGTACAAACTGTCAATACAAATATGATCTAACAAGCGTTTGTTTTTCAAGACATTGAAACTGTGCAATCATTTGGAAACATCAAGCAGCCATTCATGGGATATTTGTTCGTACTGTAACCTTTGATGGCCATTTGGGCCATGTATTGGCTCAGTGCTCCAGGGTGGTACTGATGGCCATATGACGCCACTGGACTTGAATGTTGACCTAGTTCCTCCATGCTTTTCTCAGTGCACAGCGCTAACTCTTCCTGGGGTGTACCTTACACCCCAGTAGTATCCACTCCTATCGGTTGACCTATCGGAAACGATCTTAATTTCGTGTCATTTCATGTACTGCGCAGAATATTGCACCAATCATCAGCAAAGTTCAGAGGTTCCAGCGGGCAAAGGAGGTTGGCAACCCGTTGGCTGGATTGCTGGCTGGGCGATGCAATATTTTCATAAAATCGTGAATAGATGTAAATAGATTATCAAAGGAAGTTTAGTGGCAAACTTCCGATATACGAACTTTTGGGTAGCCCGACAGGAATAGTAGTCCTAGCAGTAGCAGTCCTAGTAGTAGTAGTCCTAGTACTAGTAGTCCTAGTAGTAGTAGTCGTAG